>CAJVPL010001913.1:0-11186 GCA_910591945.1 Ambispora gerdemannii
TAATATATATATATATAATTTTTTTGTTCATCAATTCGGTGACGGACAGAATATTCGGATCAGATCGGCATCAGGTCGGAATCACGTGATCTGCCACTTTTTTTTGCCGTAGCTAGGGTACTAGTATTATACAGTGTAATAATTGTATACATTTAATTGACACAAGTATCATACCATATATCGTATAATACAGTATAATACGGGAGGCCTAAAAAATGAAAGTTATCGACAAAACCACAAATATCGACTCCATTTCGTACGATTGAAAAGAATAAGGTATCTCGGAAGAGTTGCCTAATTATAAAATAAAGACCGAAATTAATTATTTGTATTGTATTTTTATTTATCGATAAAACATTTACCTCTTCGTTTGAGATGATTAATATCTCACTCTGTTCTTTGGAGATCACGTCAACAGCAAACATTGCTTTTAATTTTGATTTGCCGGAACAATATGAAAGTGAGATTTCGGGATTTTTCGCAAACCACATTTCTATTATAAATGAAGTTATATTAGTTATATTCGAACAATTAAATAAAGAATAACAAACAAGAAAAAACTCGTACTTTTGCCATAATGAGAGAACGAACATTTATTTCCCTTAGCAGCAATTCCACACATCCCACATTCGCTCATACAGTTACGTTTATCCTTTAATAAGAAAGCAGCATTACAAAGAATCGAAGTCCCATGATACATTTTATGTGTTATTTTATCCTCATTATTTTCTTTATAATTACGATGAGCTTCAGCAATGGAATGAGGCATCTGAAGACGAAAAATAGCCCGTATTTTTGATTTGGGAAGTTTCTCTTTAAAAGGTTTTGCAACACGTTCATAATCCATATCATTTTTATCAAGAAACACAGCTTTCGTCGTTGTCAATCGCTCGACGTCTTTCCAATAGCAATCTTCACTACAATAATATTCGTATTTTAATTTTAAATTGACCCTTTCTGTCCTGGTTTTGTTGCTACATTCTTGTCTTTGACATTTTCCTGCGTTTTTTAATTTTGATTTTTGTAAATCTATTCTGAACGAGTCGTCTGGTTGTTGTTGAGGTTGAGATGGTAACGATGTTTCGTCTGTATATAATTTTATTTCGACTGTTGATGATTGAGAAGGGTTTGACGATTGAGAAGAAGGGTTTGAGCATAGAGATATGTCGGATTCGAATTTAGGTAAATTTTGGGTCTCCGTGACTACTGGTTTCATTTTTTCTGGGGGTGCTTTTTTCGATTACTTAAACTCAATTCAAGTAAATTTGATTTTTTAAACTTAATGTGGAATATAATTCAACTAAGTTGTAGGTAGGTGAATTTATAAACGAGAAAAAAGAAAGGGGGGGGGAGCCAAAAGAAAAAAAAATATATCAGATAAACTGCGAAACTACCAAGAATATACTGTGCTGTATTTTAAAGACCCACCAATTTATTTATGTTTTTAGATGCATGGATCTCTACACCAATAATAACACTTTATTTTGAACTGCGTGTTGTCTCACCAAGCAGGTTGGCAATTTGGCAGACGATTATACGCATTTTTTCTGTATATGGAACTCAAATATGTACCGGTTCGCATATATTACATTTTAAAGTTATCAATAGAAAAACGAACTTGTGATTGTGTGACATGATGACGAGAAAATAACCGGAGTCTAACGCTAAGACCATTTAGGTTTAATGTGCGAGTGGCGCATCATTATTGTTCTGAGCATTTTTCTCAAGGATTTTTTACCTTTCCGTTATCGTTATGGTGCATATTTTTTTTTAATACGGAAAAGAAAAAAGCTTTTTTTTTCATTCGATAGATACGAGTTTGGGATGTGTTTCATAGTATTAATTGTTTTATGTGTACCGTTTTTATTATACGCCTATGTTATATTTTAGCCAATTTAAATGATCTTTGTTGACAGCTTTACTTTATTGTTTAATTTTAAAAAAAGTAAACGGAAATATCATTGTGTTAGTGTGAGTTTTTATAATACCATTTTCGGTAACCATAATAAGTTCAATTAAAATCGGCATTTACGTCTCTTGTTATCGTTATTAGTAGTCATATAATAAAACGTCAATGCAAATATCTTTACAAAGCTGCATCATCTGCAGGTTTTCAAACTAATAAAGATTGATAAGAAAGATATTGCTGCGTCTTGATCCACATCAATTTTAACTACATGTAATTATTATCGTTATTATCATCATTTACAAAAATTATCGCTTTTCCCGCTAAATAAACCATATCGATTTATATACTGTATCAGTTGCATTATAGCCTTCGGAAAAAAGTCGAGTATAAAAGTTCTCATTGAAAAAATCGATAAAACTTGCATTATACGTAATAATTACATATGCACAAATCATTTATTTTGTACGTCATTTAATTTATTTTGTGTAGTGTTGCTATCATACAGTTTCTAGTAATATTTTAGTTGGCATAATATATTTTCCTTTTCACAAAAGCACTGCTTAATAGAATCCTATTTTTTCATCAATCAAATTGAGTTGGTTCTTACGACGATGATGTTAAACAACGAAATTTAATTTAAAACCTGTTGAGTTGTTCACTTACAAATCGCACATGTACACGTATTTATAATCTCAAATCTGAGACTTTTGCTTAGTGACACCTCAGATGGCAGCTTGCGTCAGATGCATGTAACACCAATCCTTATCGAATTTAATAACGATAACGATAAAATTGTACATGCCTTAAAAATAAGATATAGGCTGAAATAAATCATAGTTTGAGAATACCGTATGCCCAAAATGTGATATCCAATCATGGAATAGTGCAATTCACAAATCGAGCAAATGAAAAGATTCCGTGTGAAGAGTTTAACATAGCTGAATATATAAATGAAGAAATATCGGAATATCATATTTAAAAGGCAGGAAAATATGTTATCCGCTACGACTTGAAAGTTGAATTCATTTTGACGATTCTGATAAAGTCATGGAACTTCGCAATAGCCATTTTTATTGATTCGACAGCAAAGTTATTGCAGTATGTTCAAGTGTGACAATCTATTATGGTAATTCTTTATTAAAAGTTTAATAATAATAAGAAAACGAGGTCTCTATATTTTAAAAGAATATTTGGGAAACGAAATACATCGAGCATTTGACTTTTCGTACAAATTCACTAAGATTTGGCAAGATGAAAGTTGCTAATTACGAAATTATGGATGAGAATTTGGTTGTGTTCAGAAAGAGTGTTCAAGCATTTCCATGTACAATTCATTCCAGTGGGATATAAATGAGATACCGAATGTAGAAATCGCTATCTTATGAGAAAGTTTGGATACAGCAAACTAATCAAACTCAATACCAGTAAATTCATGATACTTATATCTAAAAAGTAACACTTACAGTCCTAGGTAAAAGTAACGGCGATATGTTTTTTAAAAAATGAAGAAATACTTGATAAATAAAAAATGTTTTACTTCTGTAATGTCTCTGAATAAGGCAATATACCCTCAAAAAATCGGACTTGAAGGCAAGTTGAAATGTTGAAAATCTCTATTTTTACTTTCCAATAGGAATATATTGTTTTTAACTCAGCAAAATTTTAAATTGAACATTTTTTCTCGTTAACAGTAAAATGTTGTTTAAGTACCAGTTAAAGTAATATGACTTGATTATTGACTTATCACAATTACCAAAATTATATTCAGCTTATAACGTTACAATTATATTCTAGATTAGCAATGTGCAGAAATACAATGTAATTTTTTTATATTAGCTTTGCTTAAAGAGGTTCATTAAACATTACAAACTTAAACCATCAAAAAGCTTATATATAATACGAGGTGCTCCTATATTTAATAAAAAAAACTAGTGTCTTTTAACTAGATAATTTCTGAGAAAATTAAATTTAAACAATACAAGGAAAAGTATTGACAAAATTTTGAGTTTATTTACAAATTATTAGCAATAATCAAATAATAAAAATATTTGAATGTATTAAGTTATTTTTATCATTTACTTCTTCAAATTTCATTAATTAAAAAATAAAAATTTTTTATCTTGATATATACTTGAGCAAACAAAAATCTTGATTACAAATAGTTTTAATTATTTATTCCTTAATCTATTAGGTTTAGCAAGCAAATTTACATGCTGAACTTCCATAAAATATTTAAAAATAAGCAATTTTAAAAAATTTTATTATTAATCTTAAATTTTAACAATATTTTATAATAAAATTACAGAATTGATTACAATATAAATTAAATATTTTGAGCAATTATAAATTACAAATTTTATATTAAATTAATTAAAAATATGCTATATTTTATTTTAGATTAAAAAAAGTGAATTAAGCTTATATAGTGTAAATACACAAAAATAAGCTAAAAAAACTTTTAGTAGGCAAATTTGCTCGCTGAATGGTTTAATAATACTAATAAATCATGTTTTTTATATTAATTAAAGTTTTTTTATTTTATTTTAAACATTGAAATATAATATAAATAAAATATTTACTAATATAAACTTTAATATCATATTAAAAAAATAAAATTTTGAAATATAATTAAGATATTAAATTTATAATTAATAATTGATTATTTTAATTTTCTTAAAAATTATTTGTTAATTTTTATAATTAATAAATTATAAGTTATTAAATTTATAATTAATAGTTATTACTTTAATTTTCTTAAAATTTATTTGATTAATTTTTATAATTAATAAATTGTAAGTTATTTATTTATATAATTATTAATTTTAAATAAAAGTATTCTGTATTAAATATATTAAATATAAAAGTACTATCAAAATTATTCAGATAGCTTTTAAATTTAGATTTCAATTCTACTTAAAAGTTATATAACTTTATAATTTGATAAATTTATCAAATTGTAATACAAAAATAAATATTATACTAAAATTAATTTTTATTAAATTAATTAATTAAACAAATTAATTAATTATATTTTAAATATATATAATATAAAAATTAAAATATTATCAAAAAACTTGTAAATAAAGTATTTGCAAAAATTATAATATAATTATTTTATAATATTTTATTTAATGTAATTTAAAATAAAAATATAAAATATGGTTTTTACTTTATGCAAGATTTTTTATATTAAAAAGTATTTGTTAATAATATTTTTATCTTTAAATTTAAAAAAATAAGAATTATTTTAATTTATATGTCAATAAGAAATTATTTACATAAAAATAAATAATTAATAAAATTCAAATTTATAAATTTTAATTATAAAAAATTTTTATAAACAACTTTACAATTTAAAATATTTTTGAAGTTAAATTTAAAAATTTACAAAAAAATATATGTTAAAATACAGATTCTTAGCTTTATTTTGATATAAATACACAAAATAATTATTATTAATAAAAATTTTATTATAGAGAAATAATTTCAATTTTTACTATGTTTTAATATGCTTTTTTTGGTTTCCATAATTTATTATAGAAGTGTGTATATAAAGCATTATTTGATTATAAATTATTTTGAATTTCAGATTAATTTTATTAACAAATTTCAATATTGAAAATTAATTCTTATAATTAATAATATAGTTATATTCATAATAAATTCTATATTATCTTCATATTTTTAATATTATAATTTAATTTAGCAGTATAATTATAAAGTAATTTATTGATTTGATCATGTATTATATTAATATTATTTATATTGAAATTTCAAACAAAAAATTTTTATTAAGACTATCATATCACTTTTAGAGGAATTGTCAATTACATGTAATAAACAGAAATTAAGCATCTGAAAATTTAAGTGTGCATGTTATTAAAAATCAAACTTTGATGGTTGTAGCACAATCACTTATTAAGTACGTAATAAATTAAAATTACGTATGATGCATAAATTCTAAAGTTTTTATTTTATAAACTGTATAAACTTCTTTACTAAGAAGTAAATTCAAAATTTAATCCGTAAATATGCTCAGAAAAGGCCTATTCTATCATATTCACGGATTAAATTTTGTATTTACTTCTTAGTAAAGAAGTTTATACATTTTATAAAATACAAATGTTTGATGACTTAAGATTTTATGCACCATAGAGTTAAGATTAAGGTCACATAAAAAATCACTATTTAGTGTTGAAACGTACAAAATTAGCGAAAGTACCGGTACATTAATCCTGAACTCGTAGATAAATTTTACAATACTAAGTATCTATATTATTTGTAAATAGAAAAAATTATGCCAATAGCACACCAACTAAACAGATCAAAATTTGCTTCTAATACTAAATTACCGAATTTAAGCAACCCCCTACATCATCATTTTGAGATCGAAAATTTAAGAGGTTGTTTAAATTCGGGTAGTTCGGAAATGCCTTAAAAAATACTGGATAGGGGTCGGATAAATAATGATGCTATGTTTACGAATGTAAAACGAACAAAAAATGTGCCTAACGTTAGAGTCCTACGATAAAACGTACAGTACAAGTTCTTAAAGAAGTAACGTATGGTGAAAAAATCAATGCGAACAACATACGCATTTGTATTCTATACTACGTACCGGTACTGAGTATTAGAATAATTATACGTACGCATATCCGCATCAAAATATATTAATATTTAATAATAAAATATAGTAACGACTACGTATTTATAAAATGACCTAGTTGTGTAAAGAGTGTATAGACTCAATGTTTTGATCGTTATTTCGTTGTGGGAAGTTTCAATAGCAATAATATAACGATAAATAAATAGGTAATGTATCTATTAACTAATAATCTTAAAGGGGTTACTTAAATCCAGGAGTATACGGTAGACTAATGAAAAAAGTTTTATGTCATATTTTTTTAATGTATACAGTATATAACTTTAATATTGAATAATTCAATATGAATATATAAATTCATTAATAAAAAAAATAGAGATTACTATGTTGATAATTATTTACGGCGCGCAATATAAAAACGACAATGATAAATTTATTTCTCTACCACTTGATACACTTCATAATCTGCAATGCTAAAATACTTAGTTCCGTCAGAGGTCAACAAACCGTGGTCGTAGGAGCTTCTGTTACAGGAATTTTTAGGCATATTAGAATCGGGATCAAACAAAGCTAAATCATAACCATTTCCAAAAAGTGGTCCATGATTTTTATAGCACCACACACTCGCTCCTTGTTTATATTTGCTTAAAACTCCATTGGTAGCTTGAATGTCATCAGAATTAAACTTAAATAAAAAGCTATTTAAACCTAGATAGACATTGTTAAGTGAATTCCATTGAAATGGGTTATAACCACCAATAATCTCTTCACCATCTTTTACGCGAATGGCAACAATTGTTGGACCTTTATTATCACACAAACGATGAAAGTCAGTATTCTTTAAACCATCACGGCTGCCTCGCTGCAACAGTTTCAATTCAATTGATTTGTTTTTTTGTTTATCATCCTGTCCTTTAATCCAGTGAATTATTTTAGAGATCTGACTGTGCGAAAGAATGGAAGAGTCGGTAGCGAGTTTGCGAACTGGGTGTAAAGTAGCCTTATGTACTTCACTTCCTGGCACCAAATAATGATGTAATAAACCTTTGTATAATGTTCCTGGTAAAATTTCAGCATATGGCATAACTTTGTTATAAAAATCAACCGAATTGATATGGAAGAAACGAATTAATGGTAAACAATTTTTGAGCGTAGTTCTGAGTTGCTTAAATTCGTTATGCGTCCAATTTTCCGCTGGAATCGTTAGATCGATTTCGCTTGTATCTGCAGCTTTAGAGATTCCCCATTCAAGCACCTTTTCCCAAAGGTCGATTTCATTCAAATTTAAATCATCTCGTTTAAGTAAACAAACTAAAGCTGATTCATGTAGCTGGGTGAAGTCAGATGATTGAAAAATGGCAGCTGGATTTTGACATGTAATATCTGTGCAAAATTCGTGAAGTTTGATAAAAGTGTTATGCTCGAATACAATTTGATTGATTAAGGCAAAACTCTCCGTCAGAGATTTGGAATGGTATTCGAGAAGATAAAGTTGGATATATTCAATCAGATCCTCAAGAATTAACTCATCGGCCGCGATTAATAAATCGAAAAGTGTCAAAACACCAAGATTTTGCAAATCAATTCTTCCACTGTAGATATATCTATTAAATTAAATCATATAATTTATTCCTTTTATTTAATAGTATATCGATTCATTTTTTATATGAAATTACCTTAACAATATCTCAAAAATTCGAGGTTCGATATTCGGTTTCTTAAAAATGATCAATTTATTCAATTCTCGTTTCACCCATACATCGGAAAGTGCTACCGCAAAATATTGTGACTGTGAAACTAATATCGCCGAATGGGCTGAAAAAGTACGTTGAGTATTCTGGTTTTCACCAACAATGATCGAAATGTCACAATAATTGGAATTTTCATAGAATTTATCGAGTCTATTTGAATGGGAAGTCAATAAGTCGGGTGTCATTTTAATTTTTTCTCTGATCGTGATGTGTTCGTGACAGTTACGTACGTATCTGTTGGGAACAATTTTATACAGTTCAGTATCTTATCGATCAATGTACATGTAACACTAACGGTAACTGAAAACGGAAAACCCAGTAAAATATTGCAAAAATTCTTTATGTAATTTAAGTAAGGAATTTTATTAATTAATATTAAAGCAAGCAAAAAGTAAATAATTTACTGATTTTTAAATGTTAATAAATTACAAGTTTACTAAAGTTACGAAACATAAATGTGTTTGCGTGTACCGGTATGTGTGGCAGAAATGCATTATACATGTACAGAACTGTGTATCTATAGCAATAGAAAACGCATTTCAAGTTACGTATCTATTTAATGTAAGAAAGATACGTATTTGTCTCGTGTTGCAAAATATCGCACACCATACGTAATTTACGATAAACAATTTTTGTAGTAGTCAATAATAAATAATTCACTTTACAATGATATTACGTACTACGACCTTGACAACACAACAATGACATAAGCATAATTATAAACTTCTTGATACAAGTAACAAAATGGTTATTACGATACTTCAGCTATAGTTGTCAATCTTCATACAGAGAATGCACAGCAAGCTTCAATTGTTGCTTGTAAAATTAATTGCCATTGCCACCAACACACGATGGACAAAAAAATGTGCTTTCATCATCATTTTCATCGTTATTGCTGTTATTTTTATTGGTTAATCAGTTAACCGAATCAACTATTACATGTATTAATTTGCATATCGATATGCATTTATAAAAATAAATTTTTTCGTAGTAGTAATTAATTATTTATTTATTTTCGTTGATATTCCATGCATCAATAGTAACTAGAGATGAAATTAATACGCGGACACTTCACAGCTTGTGTGTAATCAATTATATATATGTAATATGTTAAATCAAATTGGCGAATGATTTTTGTCATTTATATTTGAATTATTTTATAATTATCAGACGTAATGTCAAATAGTCATTTCGTTGCTCTGCCCACCCTATAAAAAAATTCTCCGGAATAATGGTTCAAGAAATTATCAGGAAATTATCCAGATTTTTTCAGAAAAAAAATTAAAAAAACTGTTTTTTCTTGAAAGTATTTGGATAATTTCCTAATTTTTTTCCTGAATTATTATTATTATTTTTTAAATCTTTGATTCAGTTACAAAAATTCCTGCTCTTTTCTGAAAGAATTTTGGATTTTCCAGACTATTTCTGGCATTAGCATTTTTATAATTCCAGCGAATTTTCAACACATTTTCTAATATTTTCTGAAAGAAGTTGGTGCATGCATATTCTATTAAATATATATTCTAAAATATTTTATAATTCTAATTTATTAGCCAGTATGTTTCATTATATTTTCTAATTCATTTCTAAAGAAAAGCAGTAATATTTAATTTTAAATCTGGATAATTTATATTTTATTAATAAATATATAATATTTTGTTTTATACAAAATAATTAGACAAAAATTTGGATTTTTTTAGATTTGGAAAATTACAAATTTAGTTACAAAATTACTGAATTTAAGTATTCCAAATAAAATATTTTTTTTGAAAAATTAGTAACTTTGAAATATAATATTTTGTAAATTAACAAAATATTTTTATAAAAATTACTATTTAATTTACTAAAACTAAATAAATTAATAATAATATATTTGAAAAGAATATATTTATTTAATTTAGTAATTTAAAATATGAAATTTTATAATTTACAAATTCAATTTAAATAAAAATATTATTGTTCAATTTATTAAGACTAAATAAATTAATAGTAAATTTTTATTTGAATTAAAATTATAAATTATAAAATACATATCAGATTCTTTATTTATTTAGTTTTTAATTAAATTATAATTTAAAAATTTTATTATTAAACTTGTAATTTCTAAAAATAAAAAACCAGATTGTTATCTAATTATTTTTTATAAATTAATATTTTATTTTGCTTTTTTTAACAAATAATATATTTTTTAATTTTTATTTGTTAACTAATATATTTTATTAAATCTTTAGATTTATTTTTTGAATAAATTATTTATTTTTTGAATAAATTATTTATTTTTTTTAAATTTAAATATATTTTAATATATTTTCTCTTTATTAATAAATATAAAATAAATAATAAATAGTTTTTTATTATAAAAAATATTAGCTAGTTATATTATTAATAAAAAAATCTATTTAATTTTTAATATTATATTAACTAGTTTTTTTATTAATAATATAATTAGTTAATTATAGTATTAATAAAAAATAATAATAAAAATATTTAATTTATTTTAATAATATATCTTTATTTTCTTTATAACTTTTTTATTTTCTATTATATATAATATTTTTTTAGAAAACTTATTTTTGATTTAGATATATTCATGAATCTAATTATATATTTTGTTAATAATTTATTATAATTCTAATTTTTTTCTAAAATAATTCATAATATTATATTAATATCAAATATATTTATAAATTTAGTAAATATAATAACAAGTATATTTTTTATTTATATTTTAATAAGATATTATTCAAATTATATTAAATTATAGATATATATTTTAAATAATCAAAATAGATATAGTAGCAATTAAAAAGAATAAAACACTAAAACAAATTTATTAATAAAACATTGTAAAAATATGAAAAATATGAGTTTTTCTCTTTATATAAAAGTTTTTAATTTTACTAATAAATATTTTTTATTTTTA
>CAJVPL010001914.1:0-11185 GCA_910591945.1 Ambispora gerdemannii
TTGTATAAATTTTTCTATTTAAACATTAATTTTATTTTTTTAGTCATCAAAAGCCCTCGATATGAGCAAATTAAGGGCCACCATTACATGGGATCATTGGCAAAAATCAAATTCTGTTGAATTATCGCCACCAGGTTTTCTAGAAAATGCCGAAGATCAAACGAATATTAATAATGAAGAAAACCAAGAATCCGAAGAAAATCCAGACCTCCAAGAAATCCAAGAAACCGAAGAATCGGGTGAAATTGAACAAGAGCCTGAAGAATTTGTAGATCTTACCTTGAACCAAGACTCTGGTGATGATGAATCACCGGATTCGAGTGCTTTGGAAGCAGATTTTGGCCAATTTTTGGATGTGTGGGTCGAGATATTGGTGGAGGAGACTGAGGAATTTACGGGTATAGAGGAAGAAGAGAATGGTGAAATGCTTTCTTCGGAAATTGGGAATATTACTCATCTGGCGGTAGATCCTAATGCTAAGTGGGATTTAAATACGCTTTTCAATGAATTACAATTACCTTGAGCTTTTTCATTTTTAATAAATAAAAATTGGGTTAATGTGGATAATTTAAAAACGAAAAATGATAGCATCCCGACGCGTAAAGTAAAACCTAAATGGTTTGGTTTAGCGTTCGGATAATATAAGCAAAGAATCATACTTACCCCCTTTTCCACCTGCCGCGCAAAGTAAAATCGTAGCGGCACATACCTAAACGGCTTGGTTTAGTGTTTGAAACGAATAATAAATGTAAAGGCTTCGGATAATATAAGCAAAGAATCATACTTACCCCCTTTTCCACCTGCCGCGCAAAGTAAAATCGTAGTACCTAAACGGCTTGGTTTAGTGTTTGAAACGAATAATAAATGTAAAGGCAAACATACCTTTTTCTAGTGGCCACACTTGGGATATAAAAGTACTAATTTTATGAATGAACAAATAATCATATTTATGTCCGCGTCCGCCCAATTCTCCGGACCTGGACACGGACGGTCCGGTCCGGTCCATGTCCGGTCCGGTCCGCATGACAACACTGCTTTTAGTGGTTATTATCACATGAAACTATCTTGCTTTGTTGATCAAAATTATTCAACCAATCATCACTTAGCACGTGAAGTTTTTCACATGATCTGGATCCGGATCGAATCCAAAATCACATGATACTTCCCGGCTCTACAATGGAATCTAGTGCTAGCATCCTAAGCATGTTCATTTTCAAACCTGTTCTATATATATATCTTCTCCCATAGCGATATATCGATATTGAAATTACTTCATTTCGATGGGAACTTTATAATAAATGGATATCTGGCGTTCAGTATCATGTGATTGATGGATTTTTGAAAACCGTTATAGTGAACTATCACTATAACAGGGTTTGGCTGTATACGTTTATTTTTTATCTAGCGGAAAGAATAAAATGGCAACTAAATTCCTTGTGGCTGGTATGCTCACAAGTGGAGTTTGTAATACGATATTAAACAAACTCCAAGATATGCAATGTGTGAAGAATTGCGACAATCCAGACCCAGACAAACGAGAATATTTTGAACAACCAGTTTGGCAAACGCTAATCATGTTCTTCGGGGAGACTCTTTGTTTTGTCGCGGTGTATGTTCTACTATTTTGGGAACGGCGTAATAAACCTAAACTTTATGATCCTGTGGATGCGATTGTTCGTGAGGGAGAAGATTCGTCATCACCGCCGCCCATAATAGGGATCGATGATGAAGTTTCTGTACCGAGCGAAAAATTAACTGGATGGAAAGTTTTGTTGTTTTGGCTTCCGGCAATGACTGACATCTTGGGAACCACAGTATTTATTTTTTGTTTTACGTCTCCAATTTCAATTTTTCTCTATTTTAATCTTAATTTGTTTATTCTTAACAGTTGATGAACGTTGGATTGATTTACACTTCAGCGTCAGTCTATCAAATGCTCCGTGGTGCGGTTGTAATATTCACCGCAGCGTTCTCCATAATCTTCTTGAAACGGATTTTATACACTTATCATTGGATTTCATTATTCTTGGTGGTTCTCGGTGTTGCGATTGTAGGACTGAGTAGTGCATTATTCCCGCCAACGAAACCTTCAGACTTTACCGATAATTATGACTTGACAATAAAAAAAACTTCAGATGCAACTGCTGCATTAATCGGTGTTTTCTTTGTATTAGTCGCGCAAATATTCACTGCATCTCAATTCGTTCTCGAAGAAAAAATCATGTATAAATATCGCGTGTCACCGTTACGCGCCGTCGGCCTCGAAGGTATTTTCGGGGTGATTACGGTTACTGTTGGAATGTTCATATTACACTTTGCTTATGGGAGTACGCATCCTGACGGCTACTTCAATATATCCAACGGGTATCATCAAATAGTTGATAACGCTGGCGTATGGCAATCCGGGGTGGCTATTTGTTTTTCGATTGCATTTTTCAACTTTTTCGGTTTGAGTGTGACTCGAAGTATTAGTGCTACTGCGCGATCTACAATTGATACGGCTAGAAATGTTTTTATTTGGATTGTATCGTTGTTTTTAGGATGGGAAACTTTTTCTTGGTTGCAGCTTATTGGTATTTATTTGTTATTGTATTCGAACAAGTTGTTGAGAATCATTCATAATTAATTTATTAAATCCGTCCGTCATTTTTTTTATTTAGGATTTATTATTTTAATTTGGGGAACTTTTCTTTTCAACGGTGTTGTTAAATTACCGTCATTCCTCGAGCCGCTTGAGCCGGTTGTACCAGAACGTCGTCCTTCCTCTGTTGAGAATGCTCCATTATTACCGGAAGATCATGAACCATAACTATATAATAAAATATAATGAGTAGACCATTTTTCATTTAGATGGTATCATGTGTAAATCTATTTCTTTCAAAAGCCACTTATATAATTTCGTATATAGAGAAAACAAGACATCTTGAAATACTAAATATTTCAGATATAGAAAAGATATTATCCACTATGAACAACAATTAATGCACAATGATTTACAGAATAACATATCAAATTACATATTATATCCACCTTGATCTCATATACTCCAAATGTTAGCTCTCACAGGATTGGTTTTCTCAGAACGATCAATGATTATTAATCGATTAGCGACGAGCGTGTAAACAGCATTGATTCCCATTTCCTCAAACTCTGACATTTCCCGTTGACGAGCTAGATTGCTAATTCTATCCTTGAGCTCAGCAAATGATAATTCTCCGCCTTCATCGCGGATAATTTGAAGAATTATCGCGGACAAGGTAATCTGTGGCGTGGGAATATTGTCGAGTAACTCAGGAAAATTATCTTTTTGAAATTCTACAACATTATCAACTAGTGTACTATTTATTTCCCTATAATAAATTATGTGATTAAGATTTTGACGATTTCTAATTTCAACCTTTAAATTTATATTTTTTTAACCTTATGAGGTCAAGATCCAAATTCAGTAATTCATATCGTTCGCGAACGTCCAATAGCTGTTGCAATGTTCCCACTGCAGTTGACTACCAATAACAAGAAACTAAATAAATAACGATCATAACTACAAATCAAAGATGATAATGGATTTTCTCCAACCATGACATGCTGAATTCGGTTAAGTTGCTCCGGATTTTGATTGCTGAAAGGCTAATTTATAAAAAATTGAATAAGTTCTTGAGCACTTTTGTAAAACTATCGGTACTATAAACATTAACTAACCGCATCTGTTTTGGTCACAATTGATTCGTATTTTAACTTCAAACGGCCAAATTCTCCTTCCTCATCCCCCTCATAAGTGGGACTTTCGCTTGTCCTAATTAGCTGTGCGTCTACATTCATGTATGCGGAAGTAGAAAGTGCGGCCATAGGGTTATCTTAATTCCAACCTGTGAAAAATATCAATAGATAGACAGGGTAAAGTCTATAATAACCTAACTGCTGCAAAGTTTCATGTTTGAATTCAAGCTGTTCTCTAAGATGTGATAATTTCTATATGATTCGCAAAAAAAGATTAATATCGTATTCTTTCGAGTAAATATTTCTTGTCAATTAACTTGTATTATACCTGTAATTGTTCTATTGAATCGCTTGAATTGATATTGATCTCTTCGGATTCTTGTTTTTCATTTTGTAATCTTGACTCGAGTAGATCCAACTAACATAGCATATGAAATTATTTAGTACGGAAATAGTAAACATAAATCTTATAAAAAAGGTACCATTTCACTGTGTTCTTCGATTAGAGACTCCAAAGCAAGTATTTCTCTTTGCTCATATTGTATTTCTTCGGCGAAACTTTCAGAATCCAATTGTTGACTTGAATTTGTTAAATTGTCCCTTGGTTCAACACTTTGACGAAGAGCTCTAATCCTTTCTAAATCTAATTTTTGCTATGATGAGAAAAAAATATTTAAATTGAATGCTAGGAATTGCTGAATAAAAAAATATATATCACTACTTTTTTCCCAATTGATTCCAGACTGTCAATTGACGATGTAATCTCTTCATGACGTTGATATAATTTCGATATATATGATTTGGCATCTTCTAAATCACTTAAAAATAAGTAAACTATAAGATTAATTTTCAATTTTCGACATGTTGAATACTTAAACGTATAACTACCATATCTGAGCTAATACATTTGCACCTCGTATCAGCTTATCGACAGTTAAGGGACCAGGTGCTCGAAGAGGAGTTGGCGGTTCAAAAGTAGGTCTTTCATTAAATCTTTATAATGTTGAGGTGTATCAGAGTAATAAATTTGAGTTTCAAAAGTATCAAGATTAAGGAATGTGTACTTTGGCAGCCCTTCATCGTCCGTCGTAAATAGTTTTCTCTCGTGAGTTGCAGCATCACGAATACAGGTTTGACTGACGTCTTGGTCAAGTAAGGCACCCACACGACCATAACTCTGTCGAAAATTTAAAGAAGCAATTTTATTAGAAGCTTGAAAAAGTCTATCAAGGGGATCTATTGCCATTTTTTGCGGAATAAGTTTCGCTCATAAGTCGCGTGTCAAATTTATTGACGCGATTTGACCAATCGTATCATTGTATCACTTTTATTTATAGTGCACGATTTCCTGTGAATTGAGCGATGACAGGAGTTGCTGTCTTGAAATTCTAATTGTTCACGATTCTATTATTCCAGTCTCGAAAGCCCGAATATGAAACTAATGAAACTTGACGATTTATTAGACAAAACTCCTTTTGCTCACCACCCCACAAGGTGTTGCTTTTTTTTACCACTTCGTTCCGGCAGTTTGTTAATCGGATTACTCTTAATAGTGAGTACTAGATAATCAGAATTTATAGATAAATTCTTAGAAATAATAAAAATCATTCTTTTAATTTTTAATAGTTACAAAGCGTGTGGTTCGCTGCAGGTTATTTCGTTGGGATTGGAGGTAGTGAAATCAAATTAATTCAGTAGTAAAATTAAAGAATTTCTACTCGATTGTTTAACAATTTTGTTGAATTGTTCAGTTTATCGTTCACATGTATCCCGAGGCATAGAAATACTTTACGGTTTTCTTTTCCTAATAGCTGTCCCAATAGGACTTCTTGGGGTTTATGCAACGAAATCGGTATTTTATTCAATTTTTGAATTTGCTATCGATTAAAGCATTTCATGTGTAAATAAATGAACACGCTATTTGATTCTGTTTCAGCAACGCTCAAATCTTGTTCGACGTTTTTCACAATTATACTGGTTGGCAATATCCGTACTGTTGATTCTGCACTTTGTAGATTTAATTCTTGCATACGTCTGGAAAAAAGACATAGTAAGAACTTGCAAGAGCGATTTGGTTTACTTGATACCAGCAAATACAAGTACTGTCACTGTTCCTTATGACCCTGACGCACCAACACCTAAACAAATCGATGATGCATGTAACGCGTCAATTCGTTTATCTTTGACTTGGTCATTCTTAGACTTGATATTTATACGTCTTACATTATTAGTAAGTAACCTAAACTTGATGTTCATGTCATTTTTCTAATTGAGGTTCGATCACTTAATCAATTCTCAAAATGACATTTTCAGGTATATTTTGCTGTGGTAGTAAATGAGTATAGCAAAAAATTAACGAAGAGGAATGGTAACTCTAGCGGGAAACAAAATTGCATTGCTTTTGATGATAAGAATCCACAATTTGGTGAAATAGAATCGGGAAAATCAAACTTCATTGTTTCTGATGATAAGAAGAATCCACAATTTGGTGAAATAGAATCGGGAAAATCAAATTTCATTGCTTTTGATGATAAGAATCCACAATTTGGTGAAGTAGAATCAGGAAAATCAAATTCCATTGCTTTTGAAGATAAGAATCCACAATTTGGTGAAATAGAACCAGAAAAATCAAATTCCATTGTTTTTGATGCAATGAATCCACAATTTGGTGAAATAGAATCAGAAAAATCAAATTCCATTGCTTTTGATGATGAGAATCCACAATTTGGCGAAATAGAATCAGGAAAATCAAATTTCGTTGCTTTTGATGATAAGAAAAATTCCTGATAATTCCTGATAGCGCTTCAATACATACAAGCAGCCGAAAATCTATAACAACTTTAATTTTATGTTTTATTTTAATTTTATATCGAGCAACCGGCGCAATTCTATTTTGATATGTAATTCTAACTATATCGATTATTAATACTCTTTGTTATTCTTGAGTAGTAGAAAATTTAATAACATTATAAATTAAGATCCATACATATAATACAACCGTCTATTCATAATAAAATAAAAAAAGATGATAAATTATCCCTCCATAGCACCATTTGCCATTGCTTCTTCAACTTCTTTTATCTCTTTTTCCATGATCTTACTCCTTGCGAGAGCTCGTTTCGCTTCCTCAAGTTTTCCTGCTTGTTTGAAAAACAAGGCAAGTTTTTTAAAGTTTAAAATACTTTTCCTCACTTGATCCAAATACTTTTCCATTGTTAATTGCCCAGTTTGTACTTGAATAACCAAAAGGTTCATTTTAATCTCTAATGCTTGTTTGCGGTCGACTAAATCATCAGATACTGGCTTGTGTTGGGCTTGCAAAGAAGCAATTTGATTATTGACGAGATTAATTTCTTGTTCAAGAACAAGATTTGATACTAGATTATCCACACTGAAGTATATAATAAAGCAAGTTAATATTGTAAGAATCATAATTAAATAAATATAAAGTTCTCACCTATTCAATTCCTCTTCGGCTTGCTCAAGTTCTTTATCTTCTTCGCCTTTGGGCTGATTTGCAGCGGATTTATCTGCTGTGTTATTTATAATTTTGGGAGTCTGCATCGTTGTGGTTGCTTTTTGTTTGTTGGCAATTTGTGAATTTTCCGATTGCAGAAAATCAGAATTCGATTTACTTGGCGTTGATGGTTGTTGCACGGGCACTTTACTTGGCGTTGATTGTTGTTGCACAGGCATTTTTGAATTATGGGAGGATTTCAAATTTGAAAATACAGAATCATCCGCTCTAAATTCATCAATAATAACCCATTTTAGATTTTTGGTCACAATTTCATTTTTTACATTTTTAGATATTGGTCTTCTGACGCGTAATTTTATTTCTAATTTACCACCCGTCGGGCGGCGACTTGAGTCAACGAGCTATTTTTTTTTTGAAGTTAAAAAAATAAATAAATAAATTTGTTGTCAATAGAAAAAATAATTTATACAGCCTAATCTTACATCAAAAATTTCATGTATTTCAGGCTTCACGAGAAGGGAATCCAATTTGACCTGAACTTTCCCAAGAGATACTGCTTTTCTAAAAAATCCTCTATAATGGAAAACTTCAAAAAGAGCTTTTTTGCGTTCCAAATGTCTTTGAAGTCGTGAACCACGATCAATCAATACAATCTTTTTGAAATTAAATTCTATAATAAAAACATACAGGTATTGATGTATATGCATATTATATAATAAACAACGAATTAATTAAATAAAAATTTACCGGGATCGATTCCTCGCTTCGCAACGGAAGTATCGCCTTTCCCACTCCCCGCGCCAGAACTTCCTTCAGGTGGCCATCCTATATCCCAATTAACATATGCTTCAACATCTCTGCCACTCACTTCCTTGTTACCCAGATTAAATGCACGGTCTATGCATACTTCTAATTCATTTTCACTCAATTCATAACAACAATTTGGTGTGTTATATTGAATTTGTTGAAAATGAAATGCCGGTATTTCTTTTCCGTGGGTTTTATATGATGACAAGGAATCCAGATCACAAGAGAATTCTTCCTTATAACGTGAGAAAAGAGTTGCGTTTGTCTTGTCACCTTCTTTTTGATAGTTAGATATTATATTGGCACATGAGGAAATTTGATTTTGAAGATGTGTTAACAAACGTTCATATTGCTGTTCTTTGGACATCTAAAAATGCATAGAAAATAGATTCTATTTCGAATATGTTATCATTATTTTTAGTATATTTCTGATCCAAGAGGATCATTCTCTAACTCTATGTTTTGTTTTTTTTTTTTTTCGTTATATTAATTTTATTTTAAATATACAAAATTCGCAAGAAAGAAATAAAGTTATATCTCACCATGCTCAAAGGGGTTTCATCTTCGAATGGATTTTTCATCGCTGCATTTGGTGGAGTTTTTATAATTGGCGATATCTTTTTAGGAGTGGAAGAAGGGATCTTTGTTAATTCGGATAGATCAGGTTCAGCAGGGATAGTCCATCCATCCGGTAATTGACCTCCGTTCTCTAAATTTCTGTACGTTTTTAAGATATCTTGGGAAAGTGTTAACATTTCTTTTGCCTTTGGGATGTTGCTTGAATTCTTAAATTGAATTGCAGCGTTTTTGTATTTCTGCTGAAGATCCTTTAATTTATTTATTAAAACCACATTTGGTGACTCTGTTAGAGGGGAAACTTCACTTTTATTTTCAGTTTCTGCTTTTATCGTATTTTCTTTCGACTCGATTTGATTTGAAGAAATTTTATCCACTTCAGTAATGTTCTCATTGTCTGTTCTTTGACTGGTTGTAGTAGCTACAACATTAACTTGGGTGACCGAAGATTTCAAAATTTCTTCGTGTCTTGCTTCCAATCGTTTGTAAGTTTTCATAGATTCAAGAGCACCTTTTTTATCGCCAGCACGCTTCTTGAGAACTGCATCAAGTTTTTCTTGTTTTATCAGTCTTGCCAAAACATCGGGATCATCGGTCTTAAGCTTCTCTTCTATGCTCAAAGACTGAGATTCTTGTGAAGTTGCAAAAGTAACTACTTCTGAATTCTGCTTGTCTAAAGAGCCGGTATTCAGATTTTGCTCATTGACAATTTTATTATTATCGACAGCCAGTGAACTACGAGTCACCAAAACGTTTTCTCTTTTTGTTCGCTTTTCAATTGCTTTAATATCATTTTCACTATTATCATCACCCTGATGTCTTCCTAGTCCATGCAATTCTTTCTACCAAAGAAACCTACATGTTAATTTTTTGATGATATTAATTGTTGAAATAAAAAAAAAATGGAATAGCAACGTACTAACAATGTAGGATCTTTTAGGTCGTTTTCTGTAAGTTCCACTTCAGCTTCATTGTCTTCATTGCCCAATGCTTCTATAGCCTCGATGTCAATGTGTTGAACAGCTACCGGGTTTGACTGAACAGTTTTTGGTCGTTCTTTAGGTTTGGGTTTCGAAGTGTTAGGCAGAGTATTTCCGGTCAAAGCTTGCAATTCACCCTATTTGTGAATCGAATATACTTAAAAATTTAGACTTGAGAAAAACCTACAAGAATGCATATCTTACCAAAAGAACAGGATCCACGAGATCCGCGTCAGTAATTTCAACATTAGAGTCAGCGTTTTCTTCTATGTCAGGCATTTGAAAATCAGCAAAGTCAAGAGGGTCCATATTAGTTTGTGCGCTTTTACTGGAAACGGCACTAACACTGTTTTTCGCGACAGTTTCGCTTGTCTTTTGCCAATTCAAGCCAAACATATGAATTACGCAGTATCCAAAAATACTTTGGTGTTGATCTAACATTAGGTCACCACAATTGCTGCGCCACCGGCCAAATGTTCAGTTGTATATAAATACCAAATCAGGTATTAATGTCACTGAAGAAATTCCTCACCAAAGTTCGGTCCACGTGAAAATTCTTTTATAACGTTAATAATGCGAAAAATAGTATTCTAGTCACGGCGAAAAAAGTTTCGGTCACGTGATAATAATCGTATCCGACCAATAAGAATGTAAAAATGTGCAAAAATATGTATAACAATAAAAATATAGCAAATTTTTGATTAATTCTGGCAAAACAAAACTAATACAAGAAAATGAAAAATACAAAAATATAAAAACAGATATTTAAGTCTATTATAAAATAAATCTAATTCAAATTTTGAATCAGATTCAAATATAATCAAAAGTCATCAGAAAATTCAAAAGATATCAAATCTGTAATAATCTGCAAATATACAGATTGTTGCAGTTTTTTTTGATCAAATTAACAAAATCTACAAAAAATTGTGAAAATATAGATTTTAATTAAAAAAAATTATATATTTACAAATTACTACAGATTTATTTATTTATTATTGTAATCAATAAACACATAACACATATTAATTTTTAAATTTTACTAAATTTCTTTGAAGTCTGTCAATAATATAAATTTAACTTTAATATTCTTTATCATTTTATATTTTTTGAAGTTTTAAAATATATATTTATTTAACAAAAAATGATTTTTTTTATTGAATTGTGGTATTATATTGTTACCGTTTTAATATTATCATGATATGACATTTGACAAATAATCTTATTGAATAAGATTTATATTAATTATTATTGGATTATATTTATTAGTATTTCTATTGAATGGTTATTTTTAGATAGTTATTATTTTATTGGACAATTATATGTTAAATATTATTGGTTCTTAAGTTTGTGTTAACACCAGCAACGACAGCAATGACAGCAATGATAACAATGACATCAATACTTGTGTTAACACCAGAAATGCTGATAACACTCGTGTTTAATTAACTTAACGACAACAATGATAAAACTAGTTATATCGTATAACATGTAATTTATATAAATATATCATGTATCTTAGCTTAGAATCAATAATCAAGTGAAGGGAATTAACAATTAGAAAAGACAGTTAATCGATTAATTAATTAACAGTTAGTTAATTAAGTTAATAACTTGAGAAGTTTCTTGT
>CAJVPL010001915.1:0-11182 GCA_910591945.1 Ambispora gerdemannii
TATAGATATATTCTTTAAGATATGAAAATATGTTCCTTAAAAATATTTGCAAAATTGATTAGTGAAAATATTTTTTTTAGAATCTTGTTATCTCCTTAATTTTTAAATATTCCAATTCACAATTTTAGCATAAATTTCGCAAAATTTTATTAATTTAAGTGTATTTGTGATATTAGATAAACTTGTTTCTCATACCATATATTATGTATATATGGAATCTCATATGTTATAAATGAATTTTTGTGAAGTCGTACCTAAAAAACTCAATTCTGGATACTTATGATGATCACTGTATATACAAACATCTGAAACTCACAAATTCTGACGCATATTGTTTATTAAATGTTGCAAAACATGTAAATATAATTCTTTATTGTTAATAATCACTAATTGAAATAATAATGATCGATGCAATTTTACATGATGCGATTTTTTGAATGTTTACGATGCAAATAATTTAAAACCGATATTTAAATAACTAACGACTAAAAATTTACAAAATTTAAATAAACTATTCTTTACCACTCTGTATACCCTCCTTTAGCCTCAATTACATCATTTATTCATTCGAGCAAACTTTCAATTACACTAGTTAAAAAGTTATGATCTGTTTCTATCCATATTTTTGAATAGCTTCCCATAACTCATCTTGAGTACGAACTGGATTTTCTAACCTTCTCAAACGTATATCCATCTCATTCCAGGATGTTTTATAGGGTTGAGGTCAGGAGATTGTGGTGGCCATTCTAATACCTCAATATCATTATCATAAAACCATTGCTCCGTTAAATTATCAGTATGCTTCAGATCGTTATCCTGCTGGAAAATGATATTATTCTTATCCAGCTCGTAATGCTCGATAGTTCCTAACAAGTCATCATTAAAAAGTTTGCAGTATAATTCCTTATCCACGGTGCCAAAAATGCGTATGATGTTACTAATACCGAAGGAAGAAAAGTAACCCCAGATCATAATACTTCTGTCACCAAATTTGACCGTACGTTTTACATGACGAGCATCTAATGATTTATTTTTGCTTTTCCAACAATATTTATGACCGTCTGACACATATATTATAAACTTAGACTCGTCTGACCAAATCATCCTGTACCAATCATCCACCGTCCAATCCTTGTATTTCTTAACAAATTTTAAACGCAATTTTTTTAAATATGGTTTTTTTCGTTTAATTCTAGCAGAAAAACCATTTCTACGTAAAGTTCTTCTTATAGTACCATTGCTTACATTGATTTTATTATTAGTTTATAAATTTTTTTTAATCGATCATTCACCACTCGAAATATATCGTATAATACTACGTTCATCACGACCTGTAAAAAATCGTGGGTGGCAGATTGGTAAATCTTTTACAGAACAAGTAGTTTCTATTTTTTTAAGTCAGATAACAGAAGATTGCGCAATATTTTCTCTTGATGCGATATAATGGGAAGAGAATCCTTCTTGAAGAAGGCAGAAATTCGTGATCTTCGTTCCATAGTGATACGACCCATATTGATATATTGATATAGCGATATGTTTATTAAAATGAAATGAAAAACTATACTAATAGGTATAACTTTTATATATTATTCGAGTTGTGTTTTGTTATAAAATTTGGAAATATTATATGGATTTACTTTTGAACGAACAAATAGTCAAAAAAAACACATCGCTGAAATATTACATTTTGTAAATTATATCGATATGTTGATTTATTTCCAAAAATAGTAATTAAATTAATTTTAAGGAATTCTAGTTTGTATTGTTACCGGGGGTTAAGAATTATTTCGCTAATCTCTCAATTTGGTAAATCCGCCTAACCCGATTTCGTTGTGAAATTCTATTTTTATTTCGCTTTTGTTTTCTATCTTAACTTCGCTTTTGATCTCGCTTTTATTTTCGCTTTTGATCTCGCTCTTGTTTTCTATTTCTTTTTCTATCTTAAATTCTCTCTTAAATAATAGTGCATTATGCAACAAGTTCCGAAACAATACTTCATAATGTAATCAAAAAGATGTATATATAGTCATCGCAGATGTTAATAAAGACACAGAATTAAATTGCGTACAATTCTTCTCCAAGTAAATTAGACTTGTAAAATTGTTGTAATTGATTGTTAGGTCCAGAAAAGGCGTTGATATTGTTAAACGGCATATTGATTGATTGATTGAAAAAAGCGCCTTGTGATTAAACAGTTTAAGGCTTTTAGCTAGAAAAAGCAACGATTGGAAATTAATAGGAAGAATATTATAATAACCGTCACATAAAAACATAAAAGCCCAAAACTACCTTACCTAAAAACCGACCCATCCAAATTCCCCTCTCTACCGTCATACTAAACGATATCCGTAGATATCGGCACAGGAAACAAACGAACACCACCGCAGTCTAATCACTCCCCAACTCATCGTTACAGGTAAAACTCGTCGATTACGCATAATCACGATCCACCCGTGACAGTATATTAATAACATGTAAAATCACGAGATATTACCATTATTATTTTTTATTTACATGATACAAAACATATGATGGCCACTGTATCTTGTGATAGCGGGAAGACTATTTTTGCGTTGGGAAGTTTCTCCCAAAATTCAACAATTCACGTAGGCAGTGGGGAAGAACTAAAAGGTAGCAGAAAAAGAGGCTTAATTTATTTGCGCAATCTGAGCAGTGGGTTCAACCAGACAGATATTGCATACTACAACTTCAGCAGTAAGAATCACAGTGGTCGCGAAAAGGATTTTTAGCAGACAGGCCAATGGATCCAGCTGTGGGAAGATTACCATAGAAAAAATAAAAGGCAACATTAGTTATTTCTACACTTCTTCAGCCACCAAAATACATATAACGACTTCATAGATTACCTTGAAGTTCTTACTCTTTATAATAGGAATCAATGTACGAGGTACAGGTTAATAAATGAAAACATTGTAAGTCATCCTCATTGGGTTTTAGGTCTAACTTTTGTAAAAAGTTGATAAGTTTGTCTGTATTTAATTTCTTTATCTTTTTAGCCAACGAGGACGAGGGAGAATTTTTTTCTACATTTATTGAAAAAATTTGTTCACAAGGCGATGCACGTTTCCTATATCGTTATAATATAAAAATATTCAATTTAATATTCTATTGCCCTATATATCGATATCAAATAAAAAACATCACCACTTAGTATAGCCACACCCTGAGCCGCTATTACATCATCGATCCGTTCTGGCATGGATCGAATTAAATTAGTGCATCCAATTCACACCAAACCTGCTCTACCTTTTCACATACAGTGGCCCGCATAAATAACGCACCACTCGCATTGACGACCTTTAATCACACAATTCTCAATCGCTAAAGATCCGACAAGCACACAAATAATAAATTAAACAATAATATATGTAAATAAAAAATGAACAGACGTTATCGTTATTATCTGTAATAATCGTTAATCCGTATAAATGCCGGTGCGTTTTTGGACTAAAAATTTATTCGTTCGATATTTTATTAAAATAATAATATATAAACAAAAAATTATACAAAACATTATTTTCATCACCTTGTATAATCCCCCCTGCGCTTTAATCACATTATTAATCCTTTCCGATATCTTATTAATCAGATCAATACAACGATCAATTTCGATGTCATCCCAAACCTCTTCAAACTTTTCCTAAAGATCATTTTTATTTGAAATTACACCCGGAAGAGCACGAAGACAAGTATCTACATCATGCCACAAATTTTCAATTGGATTTAGATCGGGTGATTGTGGCGACCAACTCAAAACAGTCACTTTATTATTTTTGAACCAGGCCAACGTTTTATCCGCATTATGTTTCGGATCATTATCCTGTTGAAAAATAAAATCATTTAGCTCTAAATTATGCAAATCCAATGACAACATAAGTTCATTTGAAAGTATTTGTCGATAATATTTGCCATCCATTATCCCATCGATCTTATGAAGGTATCCAGTACCGTTAATGCCGAAGCAACCCCATACCATTATACTACCACCGCTGAACTTGACCGTAGGTTAAACGTAAGCACTTTTTAGTGGTTTGTTTTTTATTTTCCAGCAATATATTGATTTGTCTGACCACACCACTCGCGACCAATCATCAACCAACCAATTCTTATATTTTTTTTGCGAAGACCAATCAATCGCTTTTCACGATGTTTGACAGACAAGTACGGCTTTTTTCTTTGACCCGCAACACCAAACCCTGTCTACCTAATGCCCTACGTATAGTACTAACTTCACATTGATTTTTTCATTTATTAATAATGATTTTTAAAGTTGAACCGCATTTGAACATTCGCATGCACGTTCATCACGTATATTGGGTTGTCGCGGACGACCCAATTTAGGCTTGTTTTTGATGCTATTCGTTTCTTTATACTTCTTTTGAAGTCTTGTGATGGTTGTATGTTGGATCTTATATCATGTGGCGATGTGTCGAGCGCTGTATCCTTGTTGAAGTAAAAGAATTATTTGGGAACGTTGTCCTATAGTAAGTGGCATTATAATTTTTTATTATTGTGGTTTTTCGCATAATTATATATAGGAAAAAAATTTTTGATAAAGCTTACTTTGCTCTCGAGGGGATTAACGAGTATTGCAGATAATTGGGAATAATATCTGCTCGTTTTTTATCCCTTTGTAGGGCTGTGTTAATAGATGTTTGAGTGTTATTTGTGTGTTCGTCTGCTCGCATATGATCGCAAATCAAGTGATTAATGCTCAGCGATACAAGTGGTGCGTTATTTATGAGGGCCACTGTAAGTCATCTTTGCCCGAAATCAAACCACGAAGATCGTAAAGACCACGGTCTATATACTTCATTCCATAAGTGCTCGATCGGGTTTAGATCGGGGAATTGTGGTGGCCATTCCAAAACAGTCACGTTATTATCACGAAACCATGCAGTGTGTTTGGGGTCATTATCCTGCTGGAAATGACCTCATTAATATCCTAATCATAGTCGCGAATAGTATTCAAAGATCTTCTGATAAAATTTGTTGATATAGAGCATCATCCATGATACCATCGATTTTGCAAAGATACCCTACACCACGCGAAGTAAAACAACTCACACCATGATTCCATCACCCCAAACTTAACCGTAGGCTTTGTATGATGACTTGATAGCGGCTCATCCCGGTCTTTTCCAATAATATTGTCTCCCATCTGACCCAAAAACCTGAAACTTACTCTCATCTGACCAAATTATTTTTGACCAGTCTTCGTAGGCGAATTCAAGTCGGCGTTGCTGGTGTTCTGGTTTTAGGTATTGCTTTTGTTGTTTGATTCTTGCTACCAGACCATTTTTTTTTTGAGTGTTCGGCGAACAGTAGGAACTGAAACTTGAACATTTTCTATTTCTTGTAGACGATTTCGAACTTGAACGGAGGTAGAACAGTCACGGGAGGTAATAAAACGAATTGCTTGTCTTTCTAGTCGGTCTGTTAAAAGGTGGACGACAGATTTGCTTGCGTTTTCGAAGATATGTTTTTCACGCCATCTTTTGTTAATGCGGGACACCGTGGAATGACTAATTTTTCGTACTAGCTTCATTTTGGAGCAGCAGAATTATTTGCACTCGTTCTGGTGGTGATTGTGGTGGTAATCGTGGTGGTGATTGTGGTGGTAATTGTGGTGGTGATTGTGGTGGTAATCGTGGTGGTGATTGTGGTGGTAATTGTGGTGGTGATTGTGGTGGATATCGAGATCGAGGTTGAGATTGGCGGGTCTGGGAGCGAGTTTGCCTGCTCATTTTCTTATTAAAAAAGAAGAAAATGAGTATATACATGTACGTGAATGTGTGTTCATGCATTAGCGAATGCAAGTAAGAAAAACTTACCTTAATACTGGTCATGGTGGTCGTGGTGGTCGTCGTCGTGAAATGCTGATTTCTTCAAAGAAAATCACTATTTTCAATTATGAAATTCAGCATAAAGTATCAGTGTTACGAAAGTCAGGGCTGACTGGGGGTTTGCTGCTTGGCAACGAAGGCAACCTTATAGTGCCTTTTCGACCAAGTTGAGAGAAATGGCTCAATAATTACTCCTTGCTCTCGCTAGAAACGAAAATATTTGTTTTACTGGCGGAGGAGTGGTTTCACGAGCGCTTCTGTTGGACTGTTTTGAGGAACCAGATCTTGAATCGGTGGTCCATATGTATTGTTGTTCTAAATATGTAAATATTTGGATCTTTACAGAGATTTCGATTGACACGATTTAAATGTTCATTTCGTTCTGATATGACGAAAACTGTCCATTCTTCCTCGGCTCTGATCGATAAACTTCATCAAGTACTTCTTCATCAATAAGGCGTTTCTGTTGTGTGTCTGAACAAAACCTATTTACATCTTACTTGCCCACCTCTCGTCAGCTCGTCTTACTGACAACTTGAATCCGCTCTTGGAAAAGTATGTATCTGCAGCCAAACTTCAAACAGTCAAGTGAGTGAGTCGCGTAAAGAATCGCGGGAGACTTCCAGCAGAAAGGTGTTATTTAACACGTCTATGGTGGATTTGAACATATTCTTAATATTTTTCTCAATAACTTGAGCAATCGATTTGCTTGGTTTCTAAGTTATTAAATTATGCTTGGACTGAGGCGTAATATTTTATATATATTGTCTATTTCTTTTTACTTTTTTAGAAGTAGTTGTTAATGTTAATGTAAACATCAAAAGTTTTTCTGCGCAACCAATAAGTTTTGATCTGCCGGTGGCACAGGCGTAATTATAATCTCTGCTTGGTTCCAGAACAGATGATAAACCAAACAAAAATCCGACACAAAAAATGTAATGTGAAAAATACGGGAAACAGATGTCCAAATCTAACTTGGAGCTCTAATAAAAAATGTCAGGGAGGCAATTTTACATGTAACTTTGTTCACTCTAACCCTTACACTAACCCAAACGATAAAATCATTCTTTAATAGTTGCCGGCACACGTATAATTTGCGCATGCTTATTGGTTTGATATCATGTGATCGCGAACCGTGCACAAATTATAATTACGCGTGGCAAAACAAATCCGGCTCAAGAAAATGAAAAATGCTTAAATCTAGTTGATGCATTAATAAAAAATGTCAGGGAGGCAATTTTATAACTTTAATCCTGACTTTAAAATCAACCTTTAACTTTAATTAACGTTTTTCGGATGCCCATGTGTATACACAGATCAAGTAATTTGCAGAAAACCTGGGACAATAAAAATACTCCTCCGCCAGTGAAATAAGTATTTTCTTGCTCTAGCGATGAGCAAGGAGTAATTGTTCATTTCTTTGCCAAAAAGACACTCTACAAGTTCTTTGTTGAAAACAAGCACAGCATCTCTGAAAATCGTAAAATACGTAGTTTTTCACTAATAACTTTTATTTTTACTAAGACAAAGTTGTTCGGAATGTACACAATTGTGTCTACAAATTTTCGTTCAATTTGAATTAATTTTGAAATAACGATTTTTAGTCTGACCCGAAATATTTCGGGTCAGGTTTGACACCAACCCGATCCGAAGTGTGCGGTTTGTGTTACGGATTGGACCGACTCAATTGGAGCACTAGTCATGAATCTAAATGATTTTCGAACAGAATTTGCCTGCCTAAATATGCATCTATCATTTCAAATTGGATATCAACATTGTTCTGGTTTAGTTTGTTGATGTAGTCAAAAATATGCCAATTAACGTAAATCTCTGAAAATAAGCAACAAATTGCAAAATTTTTGGAGGCCAAAGAGAGGAAGTTGCTTATTTTTGAAAGTTAGAGTTTTCTTATGAATTAGACTTGGCAAAAAGGGATTGCTTATTTTCAGAATTTATAATCAGTCTTCAATAAGATACTTTTATTGATTTCTAAATAAAGTTTTTGAAAAAAGCTATGTTTCGATATAGTTACTTATAATTAATACTTCAATTATAAATCTTTTTTGTAACTTCATTAATCATTATACTGCTTTAAAAAAAATTATATTATATTATATTATAAAGAGACAAAGAAACTCCTATACAATAAAAGAAAAGTGTAAAACTATCAAATTGATATATCATATTTTAAATAAACACATTATTCAATATCTTATTCTAGATCTAGCAATATTTGATTCGTGAATTAAACAATTTTCTTAGAAAGATGAGAATTTTCCTTACAAAAAAATATTTAAAGAATTAGTTTGAACAGAATGTGATTTTTTTTAAAGAGAAAGTTCAACTTTACTAATGGATAATGGCATCTTGTAAGAAGAATTGCACTGTTATATATATTAATATAAAATTAAAAATGTTAAAATGAGATAAAAAAGCTTGCTATTAGCAACTTTAAATATTTATCATATTGACTAGATTATTTTTTAAAATATTACAATCATTTTTCAATATAAAATCAAAATTTTACAAAAGTTAATAAGAAATCTTGAAGAAAAATTGCTTAGCTTTTAGCAGTTTAAATTTAAAAGATGAGAAAACAGTTTATATAGTGCATAAACTCTAAAATTATCAAATATTTATATGCATAAACTTTTTTATTAAGAAGTAAATATCAAATTTAATTTATAAATATACTCAGAAAAGATCAATTTTATCATATTCACAGATTAAATTTTGTATTTAATTCTTGATAAAAAAGTTTATTCATTTTATAAAATAAAAACATTTAATAACTTTAGATTTTATACATTATATAAGAATATTGCCAAAAATATTTTAGCAGAGTTTTAATGGATTATATACTAATTATTAATTAATATTTTAACAGAAATTTAGTTTTATAAATTTTAAAATTCAGCAAAATTTTAGTATCTTATTTATTAATAGTTTATTATAATTTAAATAATTACTAAAAGATTTTAACAAGCATTCTTAAGTTTATATCTAAATTACAAAAAATCACAAAAATTAATTTATTATTGTCTTAATATATTTTACTAATGGTATGAAACTTTTACCAGTTGATATCTTTAAGAAAAAACTTGATCTCATAATATATTTTTAGCTTTAGCTGATATAATTATTTAATTTTAAAAAATATATAAATGAATAAAAATAAATAAAATATTAGGATAAAGCATAATTAGAAGAATTTTGTCAATGCTTGTTTTTGATTTCTTTTAGAATATCTTATAAAATAGATTAAGATAGCATTATATTTAGAGAATACAGAATTAGTTATTATTTCAAGTAACTTTACTAACATGTACTAGTTTTTTGATTTTAGTATAAACAAATCTTTTAAGTATAATCTTTATAAGTATTAATATAAGTGAATAATTAAAGATAATAATAGTATTATTAAAAATAAAAACTTAAAGTACACTGATCTAGCAACAACATATAAATAGATTTTGAACACATGAAATAATATTTTCTATTCAAATCTTTAAAAAGTATACTATTTCAAATTATATATAAAAAAGAACAATTTTATCTATGAGAATGATAATAATAGAAATTCAAAAAAATCTGATGAAAATAGAGCCAATGAAATTTCTAATAAAAATAGAAATGTAAATGAATATTCTAATGAGGAAAATAATAAAGAATTTGATGGTTGAAAATTTGATAATAAATAATTATAATTATATGAGATCTTTTATTTTTTATATAATGTAATAATAATAATTATGATGATAATAAATAATAATGACAAATAATAATAGTAATAATGAAAGTAATAATATGTGCATAACAAGTTTATGTGTGCTTTGTACAAATAATTGCACAAAAATAGAGGGTAACCTATTTTCAGAACTCGTTAAATGCACAAATTTTGGATCAAAAAAAGAGGGAGATAGCTTATTTTTGGAACTCGCTAAATGCACAAATTTAAAAAGGGTTGTTTATTTCGATGATTGCATAATTTAGAATTCGCCAGAGCTATCACCGAAATTTCGGGTCACGTGACGTTTTTTGATGACGTCAACAATGCGAAAAGGGTTAGGAATCGTCTCTGGATCAATGTATTTATAGTAAAATCTCGCAGTGAACATTTTTATTAGAACATAAAAGATAGTTTCATGGACTAGATTTTGAGATTAAAGCTTTTTTTCAAAAAATATTTCTGTTTTGTTTAGTTTTGAATTTTTGTGTTACACGTTGATCTTGCAATTTAATTGGTCATCATCGCTGACATCATAAAAATTGTCACGTGGCCCGAAATTTCTTAATTTGGGCATGTCTAAAGCCTGGACTATTATATAATCAGTCCGAAACACAAACCAATAAGGATGCGTAAATTTTTAATCAACTCGGCAAAACAAATCGAAGCTGGGTCAAAACATGAAAAATAACGGAAAACAGATGCTTAAATCTATCTTGGTATACTAATAAAAGTGTCGGTGAGGCAATTTTATATAATCTTGATCACAACTCTATGCTTAAAATTAATCTTTAATTATATAGTTATGTATCACGTGATGGACAAGGTTTTAGACGTTTCCTTAATTTGGAAGATTTACGGTACGGGCTCGTAGATATCTTTGTCGCCAACGCTAATACATTATGTATGTTCAACTTCGTAATCGTAAATATTGAAGAAATTAGTCAAAGCAAACCCGGTCGAACTTCTCATAAACTAGAATATTCAGCACATGGGGGTGAGTTAATAGAAACCAAGCAAATTATATATATAAGACATATATATAATTTGCTTGATTTATATTAACTCACCCCCACATGTGAATAATAAAGATCGTTGGAATAATCATTAGAGATAGGTTGGTTCGGTTCCGGTTCTATAGAACCGGGGTTCTAGCAGCGAAACTGAGGTTCCACAGAACCGTCTCAAAATAAGCAGTTCAAAAACAGTTCGAATCAGTTCCTTGCTTGATTTAAAGATCGATACGATTAACTCAATATATCGACATAATCGGTACACATTTTAAACAATTTATCGAGTTCACCTGTTTGGAGGTTATCTCTTTCGATTTTATTGCTTTTTTATGGCTGATAACAAACAAGTACTGTACCATAATTCTTCGGAAATTTTATCTTTTTTTCGCAAATTTGTACATTGGTGATGGATAACCATGATCAGTGTTTATTCTTCTCATAGTTCCCGATCAAAGAAAGATTTTGTTGCCTGCATTGCGTTCTTTATTTCCAATTCAAGGGGAACACTAAAGCAAGGTAGTGGATTAAGATCGATCCAGATTAAGTCAATACAGATTAAAAAAATAAATTGGATT
>CAJVPL010001916.1:0-11181 GCA_910591945.1 Ambispora gerdemannii
CCATAATATTTATTATGTTCGCGCTATTTATCATCATCGGATCTTTAGTTAACGATTCATCAAAAATATCTCGTGCATCACCACAACCCAAACCAGCCAATGATAGCAAAACATGTAGTTCCAAAGACTACAAACAAGCAGAATACAAATATTACCTTCCTTATGTCGTCAGTTATGTTGTAATAGGAGTTGGTGCAATTTTCTGGTACTATTTATATGAGTTAGCTTGTCGTATCGTAATGAGGCCGCCACAGAATAATGAGATACCATTAGAAGCCACCATGACTAGTAGTAGTTTAAAAGAAAATTTATAATTTCTGTATATTAATTTTCTTTTATTTTTTTATGACGCCATTTTCAATATCGATATTAATACTCCATTATAATAATAATCATAGAAGTTTTTGTATTACATGTACAATCCTAATAAATAAATAACGTTATCGTTATCGTTATTAGTCAAAAATGAAAATGCACATAATTAATTTAAAAACATTTCCTAAAATCAAAAGTATCATCGCCATCCCACGTTTCTAAACCATATACGGCGCCTTATATAATGTACAAATGTCTTGTCTCGACTGTCGTTACCTTAATGTTAATACCGATAGTCGCAAGAATTGTAAATTCTGAATTAAATTGTGATTACACTTAATGCTGTCTTATAAAGAATATTCTTATGACCATTTGAATTTGAATATGACTTGGATGTATTATAATTCGCTGTAAAATTTTTTATTGGTGTTGGTGTGTTGATGCATTCCTCATTTGAAATTTTGTTATTGTTAAATGATTCATTAGATATAACGTCTACAAAATTTTGTACAAGTACTACAGGAACTGATTAGGTATAGCAAGTGCTAACCAGCTCCTGTAAATGTTGATGAAGCGTGAAATAGCGAAAGAGGATGTTCCGGCGCCATTGACATCTCTGTTAAGTTCGGAATGGCATTTTAGGCAACAAGATACCTTTGATCCACCCGATGTTACTGGCCCGAACTAACCATAGCTTAGTAGATCTCGGTCTTTTGCGAGGATTTCTGTTGTCATGTTTGTTGGTCATTTCCAAATGCCCTGCACATGTCTGAAAGCATGGATTTATTGATTTGTATGCTTGACGAGGAAACGTTTGTTTGTTATATCGTTGTAATTTTGTATTTTTGATGAAAAAGGAGAAGCATTTGTTGGTTTTATGGTTGCAAAAAATGTATTAATCAGAGAATAATACCTTTTGCAGTTTAATATATCGATATTCAATTAAATAATATCGATATTAACTTATTACTGTAATGAGAATCCTATCGCTATGCTTTCACAGATTTTCGTTCATCTTAACGATACGTAAATAAAAAATAGTCCAATTAAAAACAAAAAAATAAACGTCAAATTTATTTGAGTCGGTATTTTTCATGTTAGTATGAACTAGTTTAAGAATCGCTTCTCCAAATAATGAATTCGCTGCCCTGTTTGTTAAATTTGTAAGGCATAAACGTGACAATTTAACATTTTGAATTTGATTGGTAGAATCATCAAACCAAAAGGTTTAACTCAGGTATCCAGTATATAAAGCTACGTCCTTGAGCAATTCAAGGTTTTGCAAAATTTCTGTATCATTATCAGACGTCATAATCTTATTAGAGAAAAAAATTAGTTAATTAGAGATTAATTTAAGAAACAATCAATAATTAAATCAATAATACATTCATAGTAAGTCCAATCGGCCATATATATCTGAGTCCAGTATGAAGGCTTCCTAAACCACTTGCAAAACTCCCTTAGAACAATACGGATTCCACTTACTCCAAACTAAGGAACGTGTAGATTTGTAGATTGCATTGTCAGCCTCGACGAAGTTTAGATACGGTAAAATTAATAAATTCGGCGTGTTTGTGTCATCCATAAGATTATAGGACCCGTATCCATTAACTTCATACGCAAATACATCCCCTAATTCTTTATGGTTAATAGTTCCATATTTGAAAATTGCATCTCATATTTCATCTGCCAAATTTTTTGCATACCGAGCATAATGATAATGTGCTAATCCTGAATTTAAACTATTGAAAATTTTCTGAAAATGTTGTAATTCAACTGAAATCATTGTATTTGTTGGTATGACGAAAGGATACGCAGAAGCATCATCAGAAGGGCGAAATTGTTATTTCACGAGCCCTAAACGTAAAGTAGTAATTCGATTTATTAAAGATTCTTTATATTCTTTTTAAATATTAATGGCCGATGCTAGAAAATGACACGCACCAGTTCTTGTCACAATGACTCCTAAATAAAGGATAATAAATATTTTCTATATACTACACAAGAATAGCAAGTATACCTCTGTCGTTCAATAGTAAAGTTTCGCTGCTATTTCTAGTTGGTCTTGTAAAAATGTAATATTCATGTCCAAATTCCTCCATAGTACCACGCACTTGTTCATAAAATACCTCTAAAGCATGCAGAGTTGCATTGACCCAATGCTCGTTATCAACAAAAGATGCATCTTTGGTATGCTTCCAATCATGATATGTTAATTTTAAAAAGGAAGTATCGCTGACCATTCTTGCTGCCAAACGTCAGAAGATGGCTCTGGGTAACTTTTGTCGTCTTATCTCCAAAGATTGAAGGGACGATGGATTCCAGATTCGACGGGCGACAAAAAGGAGTTTGAGTTAACATTAATACACTCATAAAGAAATTACATCGATAACAAATAATATACTTCATGTTTCCAGGAACAATAAACGTTCTCGAATATCCTTTAGAATTACCATGTCATAATACGGCTTTGTCTTTGAAAATTTAAGTTAAATTTAATATAAAATCAAGTAATTAAAATTTTTCCATATCGATATACAACAATTTTGAAATAACACCGCCAGGTCTTTGTCTTTCATTTTCTTAACAATATTATCAAGAGCACCATCGACAGCATGACTCCTAAATTTTCTACGAAAGAACCATGGACGTTTATAAATTATTTTCCAGAAGTAACGATAGTTTCTGTATCGTTTGTATCGTTATATGTGTCATAAGTTGGAATAGAATCTGTGTTGATTCGGAATCAACCTAGGTTGATTTGGAATTAGATATCAAATTAAGGATTGTAAACTACCCTAACTCTAATCCTAACCCAACCCTAACCCTAATATTAACCAATTATGAATTAATCTAGGTTGATTCCGAATCAACATAGCATTTTATTCCAACTTCTGGATCGGCATTTTGTTATCATCGTCATTAACGTTAACGTTACGTAGTGAAATCATTCTACATATGTACACGCAGGTCACATGTCCAAGAGGGGATACCATACGTATTTCGCTTTAAAAGAAGTGAGTTTTTAAAACTCGATGTAATGGCGGAAGTAAGTTTTTGTCTCAGTATATACACTTTTTGCATTGAAAAATAAACTTGTTACAAGTTTTTTCAAAATTATTAACTTCTTACCATTTTATCAAGTGAAAAAGAATGTGATTTTATAAAGACGGTTGTATCGTTAAATCCAAATATTTTCGAAATCATCCGATTAAAAATGAATTCTAAAATGTTCAAGTATAAAATCTTATTTTACTAATCAAGTAACTAAACAAACTAAACGACACGTTGAACATGAAAACAAGTTTAAACCTCAATGAAAAGGAGAATGGAATTACATACATGAAACCTATCAGAATGAAGCATATAGATTGCAGAAACAACAAGGACAATTATTCAAGAAAATATTTAATGGTGCACAATTAAAAATACTTCATGAGCACATTACATAAATACATAAAATTGTGACTCTTTATAATTATCTATTTTTCCAATATTCCATATTAGGCTATACATGTGTAAAATGTGATAATTTCCAAGAAAGAATATCTTTGATTAGTTAAGTGAATAAACATTTGATTTGGAATTTCTTAAGACAATCAGATAATATTAAATAAAAAATCTAACATGAGAAGTACTTTGTCTAAATTTAATTCAAGGCTAAACATAAACTTTATGATCTAAGTCTCTAACATGCTTTAATTCGAACAAAAGTGTATATTTCATAATAATCAACTTATTTCTGTAATATCTATCAATACGGTGCATAAAATCTAAAGTCATCAAATATTTGTATTTTATATTAAGAAGTAAATACAAAATTTATTCCATGAATATGATAAAATAGGCCTTTTTTAGACACATTAAATTTCTTAGTAAAGAAGTTTACATTTATAAAATACAAATGTTTGATAACTTTAGAATTTATGCATCATAACTATTTGATTTTTCTATAATTATAAAAGTCACAGATCTAGCATTAAAATATAAAATCTAAGACTAACTGGACAATATATAGTTACAGAGAATTATCAAATTAGTTTATCTGAAACTAAATACTTTGAAATTAAAATAATAAATTACTTTGTTTCAAAAGAGAGTTCAACTTTTTCTTGCTTTAGCAACTAATTTTGTTGTTATTTTACTAGTGATATTTTTTGGTTTGATGGTTTAAATATGGTTTAGATGAAATTGTTAATTTTATTTAAAAGTTATTATAATTTTGAATAAGCAATTTAATTTAAAATATTATAAACTGTAAGGTTAATTAATAGTTCTTAATAAAATTATACAAAATTTAGTAAATTTCTCAAATTGTATGGTTTAAACTGATGATTCAAACCAGTGGTTTAAGTAAAATTACTAATTTTCTATTAAAATAATTATATTTTTTATTATAAGTAACTAATTTTTAAATTTTACACTAATTAATTTTGATTAAGAGATCAAAAAGAAACAATTAAGTCAATTATTAGTTGATAACCTCCCTATATTTTACCAATCAAAAAATCTTAATTATAAATTTTAATGACATTCAAACTAAAAGTTGAAAGAGAACAAAAATATAGTAATAAAATTAGATTCGCAATTTTATGAGCGAATAAAATATTAGTTTTGCTCGTGAAGCGTATTGTAATAATGCTGAAACTTTCTTATAGAATGATATAAATCATTTAATTTATTATTTACACAAGTAATTAGATGTTTATCGCTATATTTTTATATTCTTTAAGTGTCTTTTATAGCTGTGATGAAGCTTAAGAAGAGATGATTATTTACATTTTTTTACGTCAAAAGCAAGCACATAAATGCTACTATAGTATCAGTGTTGTTACTGGAAGCTCACTGGAAAGTCACTGGGAAGTCACTGAGTGTGAAATTAATATTGACTGAAACACCACTGGAAGATTCCAGTCATCAAAAAATCTATTAAAAGTATAAACTAATTATCAATATGTTATCCTTATACTTGTGCATAAACTCTAAATTCATCAAACATTTTCATTTTATAAAATGGATAAACTTCTTTACTAAGAAGTAAATACAAAATTTAATCCATGAATATGCTCAGAAAAGGTCTACTCTATCATATTCACGGATTAAATTTTGTATTCACATCTTAGTAAAGAAGTTTATACATTTTATAAAATATAAACGTTTGATGACTTTCGATTTTATGCACCATATATTATATAAATTTAAGCTAATTTCAATGAATTTTTAATTTTGACTCACTGGAATGCTCCAGTAGCAACACTGGACTATAGTAATAATGGATGGTATAAAATGTACTCTGAATATCAAAAACAAATATTCAACGTAATTAACTCTATGATTGAAGAAAAAGAAGGTTAACCGTGGGTGGTAAAATTTATTTCGGTAGAGAAGTAAGTACGAATTATTCTCATAAACATAACTACCTTACTTAAAAATCTCTTAATTACAATTTATGTTTTTATATAAAATTTTAAAAATAAAAACGTTAATGTACGAAATTACTATGTTGCATGGGGATGTTTATGGTCTAATAAAATCAAGTTTATTTATAAATGCTCATTTCTCTTGATATCAACTTGCGATAGTTTCAATATTGCTTGACATAGTTACGTTTAACATAAAAACATAAATACTATATTTTTTTTTCTCGAGACATGCAAATCAAAAATTTCGATACGTTATGTAAAATTAAAAAAAAAAGAAAGGTTATCAATGTTGTACATCTAATGTAATACGTATAACAGTGAATCTCGTTATTAACGTTAACATAACATACGTTAATAGAAGAAGGAAATATCGATATGTATACCGATACACGAACTGTATCTAGTTTAGCAAGATATCCAGCCAGTTAAGGTATCGATATTACGTTATTACATACCGATATTGTATACAGAAAATTCCTAGATAAATTTGGCTTACGGTATACCGATACGTAATGATTTGCAGTACATGTACAATTAAGAGAATACGTACAGTGTTGGCAATTAGAACAATTGGAATTATAAAAACTGCAATTCCAGAACAAAAATCAACTGGAGTTATAAGACTTCAATACAGTTTGCGCACTTTTAATCGTTATTTATTTGCTAGCGCCATATTGCACATTTACAACACCGGGGATAAATATTACCATATTTCAATGAAAGATTAATTTGTTAGAATATTTAAGACGAAAAAGATAAAAGGGTTCCCCCCCTCTACAGTCACACCAGTTTGTATCCATAGACCTCACAATTCACAAGTTTATCGTTGTATCTTATGTGTTAATGTTTTATAAAGTAATTGTGTTACCGTATTGCAAAATGAAAGCAAAGTAATCAATTTTAACTGGCATACATGCCCCTATAAAAATGCAAAGACAATTAATAAACTGAAAACTTTGAAAATTGTAAATGAACTAATTTAAGACTGGAATTTTACGAAAATTTGTTGTCGTTAAATACATAAAAACATGATTACCACAAGATTTCTTTATAAAGGTTCATACAAACAAACACAGTCAAACCCTCTACCAGTCACAGGCATATTATTGTGTCTGACGTGTTAAAGTTAATGTTTTATAGCGTAATCTGTGTTACTGTTTGCAAAACGAAAGCAAAGTAACCATTTTAAAGGGCATACATGCATGTAAAATGAAAACGCAATTAATAAACTGTCGATTTTTGAAAATTGAAAAATTATTTTCGCTCGATATTAAGACTTGAATTTTACGAAATTCATTTATCGTATTTATCGTTAAATACATAAAAATATGAAATTCGGATCAACATTTATTATCACTATGGTTCTCATTTGCCATGGCAGACTATCTCTATCAGCCAATTCTTCGGTGTAAATATTGTGTTTGTTTTGTTGAATTAATAAATTAAATAATTGAGATTTATGTATTTTAAAAGCTTTTCACCTGCAGGAACCCAAGCATCTAATGCTATAGCATCACAAAATATTTTGATACAAACAACATCTCCTTCGACAACGATCGCATTAACAAGAACGTCGCCTTCGACACAAACAACAACATCCTCTTTGACAACAGGAACGTCGCCTATAACATCAACATCAATATCTCCTTTGACACAAGTAACAGTAACAACAGCAACATCTCCTTTGATATCACAAGGAACGCCAACAGCAACATCTCCTTTGATACAACAAGGAACATCAACAGCAACATCAACAGCAGCATCTCCTTTGATACCACAAGGAACATCGACAACAACATCTCCTTTGACACCACAAGGAACATCAACAGCAATATCTCCTTTGATACAACAAGGAACAACAACAGCAACAGCAACGTCAACAGCAGCATCTCCTTTGATACCACAAGGAACATCGACAACAACATCTCCTTTGATACCACAAGGAACATCAACAGCAATATCTCCTTTGATACCACAAGGAACATCGACAGCAATATCTCCTTTGATATCACAAGGAACGTCAACAGCAACATCTCCTTTGCTACCACAAGGAACAGCAACAGCAACATCTCCTTTGATACCACAACCAACGACAGCAATGGCTAGTTTAACGGGAACGTCAACATTGAACAACAATCAACAGGCATCAACTTTAACACAGTAATTATGCAATTCTTTACCTAATTTAATCGATATTATTTTTTCTCGATACGTATTAATAATTATCTAATACTTGATAGTTCACTGGGATCAGCATTAATAGAGACAGAGTCGTAAGTTTTTTATGTAGTTTTATTATATCGATATATTAATGCAATACAATTATTTAAAATCAATTTCCTTTAATTTTAAACAGCAAACCTTCACTTACGCTTATTGCCGTTACTACTATGAATTCAAAACCGCAGGGAACTTCTTCGCTTCGAATTACAAAATTAACACAAAATCATTACTACGATCTAGAAAGCACTTCAATATCTATAATCTTTGTAGTTTGGAATCCTGACAGTGGAATGAATAATCAAGACTCAGCTACTATTACTACTACCAGGTCTTCGCATCCCACATCATTGAGTGATGCAAACAGATCTGGCTTTAAGTTATCGTTATGCAGTAGTATGGTGCTAGAAATGTGGATTTTGTCATTAATTTTGATTATACATGTATGAATAACTTAAATTTTGTAAATGAAATATATATAAATAATGTGCTTAAAAAATTTATTTTATATAGTTTATAATAAAATTTATTTAAAAAATAAGTGATTTTAAAAATTGTAATAAAATGAAATATCATTTTTGTATTATAAAGAACCATTCTATTTAAAGAAATTATTAGTGCTTTGCAAATAATGAAATAAATTGAAATATCAAGCTATTAAGGAAGTAATAGATTATTATGTGATTATCAGGAGGGAGGGGGTTTCAAAATCTCATCTTTCATGTGATCAAAAATAATTAGCCAATTAAATATAATAAAAATCTCACCTAAAAAAAGAGAGATTAACTTTATAATAACTCAATCTTATGTAATATTTGTCACTCCTTTTATAATAAATTAATAAAACTACTACTTGAAACTTTTTGATATAATTTTCTTGTTGCAGATACATAAAACAAAAAATTCATTAATTATAATAACATATTTTATAATTAATATTTAAAATATTGATTATATTTATTATTTCTTTATATAAGTTATAAATATTAAATATTTAAATTAATTAAATATATTTATTTTGTATATATTAAATTAAAAATTTTTTGATATGATAATATTATTAAACAATTTTTTTTAAGACAAATTCTAATTTGAATTACTAATTAAAATAATTTATAATGCATAATATCTAAAATTATCAAATATTTATATTTTATAAAATTCAATTATAGTAATCTTCCAGAATATTGTGAATATTTTTTAAAATACAATAATGCAAAAACCAATAAAAAAGCAAGATTATTTTAAATTATTAAAACATATTGTACATTATATTAAAATTTCAAGTAATTTTAATAACTACAGTTAAATTTCTTTATAGTCACATCCATTTATAGTCACACCTCTCTATAATTACTCTATTTTGCTTTTCTATTTATATATAAACATAGTAAAAAAACTTCTCATAGTCACATTCTCTCTATAGTTAAGGATGCTTGCCTAAATCCTTTCAGAAAAATATCGTCATAACTTTAACGGGTTACACACTAATTGTTAATTAGAATTTTGACATAATTTCAGTTATGACGTGTTTCAAAATTCGTCAGAATTTCGACGGGTTATTTACTAATAGTTTATTATAATTTCGACAAAATTTAGATAGTCACTAAGAGATTTCGGCAAGCAACCTTATCTATAGTTATCAAATTTTGCTTTTTTAAGAGTGATAACTATAAAGAGATTTAACTGTAATTCAATATATATATATAAAATAAAATTTAGTATCAAACTGAAATTTATATGACAAACTATTATTTAACAAAGATATAAATAACTTCATATTCAGTAAATCAAATTAAATAATATTTTATCAGCAAATTCTTCAAGTTAAAATGCATCTAATAATATTAAAATCATTCAATTTGAATTACTAAATACAAAATATTATATTTTAAAAATAACATACAAAATCAAAATAAATTTTTTTGAAAAAAATAGTTTTTTGTGAATATTATTATATAATAAACTTTGATCAAATATTTTACTAAATTATTTATACTTAATATTATTGAATTATAAATATCTTATATTTTATTAAAAGAATCTAATTATGTGAAATGAGCAAATAAATAAGTAAACAAATAAATAAATTAGTAAATAAACAAGTAAATAAGTGAATGAATAAGCAAATATTAAACTAATAGAATTTAAGTAAATTAGTGAATATGAATTCATATAACTAATAAAATATAGTTTGAATATATATAAAAGTAATATATATTGTAGTTATTAGAATTAGATTAAAACAAGTCTTTAATAATAATATTCTTAATTATCACTTTATAACTAGTTATTACATATTTTTAATTATTTATATGAGCAAAGTTTGCACTTTATATAAAGTAGATAATCAAGCACAAACTTCTTTCTATATATTCTTTGACAAAATATTTTTGTTTCTTGTATAAATACTTCAGCATCTTTGTTATAAATATTATATAATTTTTGAATTAATATTATAATAACTTAAATATGTTTGTCAGAAATATTATAAAAATTATTATTTTAATACTAAATTATTTGAATATATTTATAATAAAATCTATTGAATATTATATTGAATAAAAAAATTATTATACTTTATAAATCTATCTTTGAGATTATATTAATAATAATATATTATTCATAAACTTATTTTTAATTTTGCATTATTAATAATATATTATTCATATTTGATTTCATATTGTTAATAATATAAATATTATAATTTCTATAACTTTAACTTTGAAATTTTGAGAACTTTTTCTAGCAGTTCAAATTATTGTATTAAAGAATATAACTGTTATTACTGTAGTAACATAAATTTCTATAATTTGATAATCTTTCATTGATTATGCGAAATTCTCTTTTTCTTAATTTTTATAACTTATCACCTGATTAATATTATTTTTATCCATCGTATAATTATCTCACTTTTATTATCACCCTAAATCTTATATTTATTATCTCTTTTTTATTTCTATATACTTTTATTATCCTAAATTTGAGATTTACAATTTCAATCACAAATATCCTATATTAATATTAACGTTTCACATATATAACTATATTTAGTGATACTGTATATATTAATTAGTTAATACATTTATACATTTATAGATCTCTTCTTTTATATTTCATTTCTTCTTTTATATTTATATTACACGAAAATCTTGATTTCAAAATCTTAATCTGAAAATCTTAATCTGAGATTACAAAATATGTATATTAAATAGTATTAATT
>CAJVPL010001917.1:0-11173 GCA_910591945.1 Ambispora gerdemannii
TAATTGTGGATACTTGGGTAATTTTCCTTTATGTAATTTAAAGGTCTTTGGTGATGTTTTAATTAGGTTGTTTTTTTTATTTATCCATTCCCGTAATTGCTTGGGCTGGATATTAAATTTTTTACTTGTTTCATGAATAGAAGTTTCATTTTTATTTTTTTCATAATACATAACAATCTTTAATTTTTCTTGGGCACACCAGGTTCTTCGTAATTTTTTTTGTTATACGAGCTTTTAAAGCACTTCTATTACTGATTACAACCATTTCAAATTAGTACATTCATCGAAAAATGTTAAGTATTTATATAAATAACAATAAATTTTCTTGCGAATATAATTATATGTTGAGATTAATTTAATACTTTGCAAAACAATAACAATAAAACCAGAACATAATGATAAGAATTTTTAAAAATATCGTATATATAATAAGACTTTTAAATACGGCATAAAGAATTGTTAAGAATTATTCGGTTCTTTTGTTTAATCAGAAGAGATTCATTATTTGTAAAAATTGCGTGGGTGTCTCTTGATTCAAATTAATTAAACGTTCATTTCAATGTTGTGGAATATCGACGAGATTGTTATTTCTAACGTTAATACATAGATGATAGTTTCTTTTCTCGTCATTGTTCGGTTCTTTGTTTAATCAGAAGAGATTCATTATTCGTAAAAATTGCGTGGGTGTCTCTTGATCCAAATTAATTAAACGTTCATTTCAATGTTGTGGAATATCGACGAGATTGTTATTTCTAACGCTAACACATAGATGATATTTTCTTTTCTCGTCATTGTTAATTTAAGTGATACAAATCTATAAATAAAAATATGCACCATAAAAATATCCGTGCATAAACCGGAAAGTACTTTACAAGGGGGGGTACTATACAGAGCGTTTTACGGTATTTACCAAAATGTGCTTCCATTGGACTGGTCTCATATTTCGGCATAACATTTAAAATTTTAAAAGATAATGAGCATTTTTATTTTTAAGTTACAATAAATTCGATAACAATTTTCGAGATCACATACTGGTGGTTCGCCGACAGTCACAGTCTTTCTCAAACCTCTCTCAATAATCTTTGTGCAATGGAGGAAAAGTCAGTATATAAAGTACGTAGTCATTGAAATTTGCTACACGTTCTGTTAAATTTAATAAAACTTTGATCACTCGATCCAAATAGTTTCTGTATAAATCAAAAGTGCGCGAAGTTAATTTAAATTATATATTGGATGTTTTTTATCAAATGAAACTAAGTTCTTTATTTACTGACCTCCACTCATCTTATGTCCAATAAAGTTATTTATGCTTTTTTCTGAGATTTCGTAGTAACTGTAAAAAAGTCTCTTATAAATACGAAATTCCTTCTAATTTTAGTAGAATATTAATATTAAACAGCTCTGAGAAAATTGAAATTTTCATAAAAATTATTCTTTCAAAATATGCTTCTCGAGAAAACTCAGCCTGAATTCTTGACTAGAATGAGGTGGAATTTATTTGACTCCATACAGTGCTCGTCATATATAATGAGAAAAATATGACTTTTTTTATTTTTGCATTATAAAACTACTTGAAAATATATAAAAATTTACATTAATATATTCCGAGCAGGTTTTCTTAAGACTACTTAATAATATATCTTATGTCTATTATTCTCAAATATTTGATTTTAATTTTGATATGATGCTATAAATTTAATTAAAAATTTTCTTTTTTGTCTTTTTTTAAGAAAACTTTTTTGCAATATATCAAAGTGTATTTATTTAAATTTTTATATGTTTTCGATCAATTTTCATGATGTAATAAAAAAAACTACCATTTAGATTAATTGACTTAGTTTCATTTATAGTGTACTATCAGAATTCGATCAGATAATTGGAAGTAATTACAATGTTATTTTATAAAGCGGTCTTAAGTAAACTTGATCACAATATTTGAAACCGCATATCTTCAAATTTTCATATATTTTCCATATCGCGAGCACTGTAAATGCTTCTTTGGAAGTATTATTTTATTTATCATTAATTTTATTTGCACCATGTTTATGAAAACCCTATAAGAAAATTTGCACTTAAATTTTGATATGCGTTTGAAAAGAGATATAGAAATATGTCAAAAAGTCTGTTATGTTCGTAAAAGATCACTTTTTTTTACAGATATTTAAACACGTAAACGCATATGTAGCGATTGTGAAAGTCTGTGTTCTCTTGATTTATCCCACCCTCTGTAGAAATTTAAACCTTAATTAAGTTCGACTTTTTTTTAGTAGAACAAAGTATTTGTTTTCACACAAAATAAATGATTTAAGATTCACAATGCAATTTCTTCAAAAATTCTTATTACAATTAAGTGGCAAAGCATTTAAGGGGAAGGTACTATAAGCAGTTGGGGTAACATGTACATTTAATACAAGTAAAATATTTTTGTTGATGAGATAAAATTCATAATTACGTATTACGAAATGAAGTTCGATTGGTTGTGGCAGAATAATTTTTCTGTGGGGAAAAAATACATGTAATAGTGTAAGTGGATATTGCAGTAAAAACTGGAGAGTTTGTGTACGCACACTTACGAGATTAAAACAGCGAAATTCCTGATATTTGTTTAAAACACTATTTGATTCTAGCTATTTTTAACTTATCATTCAATCTCTATATTTCCAACATATTACTATAAAATGTCAGAGTTCACTGAAGAAATTGTTGAATATTCTAATAATTCGTCAACTACTGTTAATTTAGAATATTCTCCATTAAAACATAAAATAAGGACATCCTCCATCACAAATATGGAAATATGCAGGAAAATATAAAAGGTAACTGCCAGTATTGGGTGAAAGATGCACCAATGGATATAACAAAGCATTGTGCAATAACAATCCTCCATCACAAACATGGAAATACGCAGGAAAATGTGAAAGGTAACTACCAGTATTGGGCGAAAAGTGCACCAATGGATATAACAAATCGGTGTGCAAATAACCATCCTAAAGTCACATTTGAAGCGCGTCAATAATGTTTAACTATTCTCAAACTAATTTAAGTTCAAAAATAAGAAATTGGATAATGAAAATGCTCAAAGAAAATAACAGATTTTCAGGGAGAATTAGTAAAGACGTGGAATTCATTCTTTAAAAACATTATGACATTAATTTCAATCTCCATACAAGAAGTATCTAATTATTCTTATTTGACATGATGTAAGTTGTTTTTATATTTTGTTTAATAATACAATATTATATAGTGGCTCATATGTAACGGAACACGAAAATTTACATTCTAGAATTTTTATGGTGCATTAAAATCTAAAGTCATCAAACGTTTGAATTTTATAAAATGTATGAACTTCTTTACTAAGAAGTAAATACAAAATTTAATCCGTGAATATGCTCAGAAAAGCCTATTCTGTCATATTCACGGATTAATTTTGTATTTACTTCTTAGTACATGTACATGTAATTCTAGAATGTGAATTTTCGTGTTCCGTTACATATAATTTGACGAACATTGAACAGAACTTTGTGACATTAAATTGAAAATTAGTAACTTGAACTCACCGAGGGAAATATTGATGTGTTAGACATACCAATTGAGATAATTTTCAAGCTTGAAAAGTTCTTCAGGCGAGGTTTTCAACACACAGATCAAGGATCAGTAAAAATTTTCCAAATTTTCGGAAGTTTCAACAATATAAACTCGTATATGTTACGTAAATTACGATATTGGAATTCCAAGTTGTACAGACGTTAATAACAAATATATTTACCCTGTGAATTTATCCTTGCAGCTTTTATCGAAAATTTTGACAACAAGCTTAAAGACTCTAAACATAAAAGTTTGCATAACAAATCACAGGCAGAAAGACTCTTGCAGAAAGAACTACACTTTATAGTGTTGAATATGATAATATTTACTTATAGGACTTGAGCAGGTATTCGTGCACAATTATCATAACCAATATATTTGAATGTTACGTACAAAACAAGCTTTAATGAGAACATGAAGACCCAATCATTCAAAATGCACATGTTTCAGTAACAATGTACGCACTGTTATTAATATCGTGGTAGTAATATTACATTTGTGAACCGAGCAAATATACATGTATAAGATTTTGAAAATATAAATAAATATTATACTAAATTCAGAGAAACTAGAACAATTATGATCATTAGACTATTTGCTACGGTTGGACTGATAGTTGAACCAGATGATTTCTTTTGAGGTTCACAAGCAATACCGTTACTAGTGCTACTATCGACAACGCAAACTTGGCCCGACCTACAGCAATAACCGTTTCCGCAATCTACAGAGGTGGCGTCACAGCCACCGCTACATGAGTAAGAGGCTCCGTCTGGTATGCACGCTTCGTCGATGCGACAACATACCGAGTTATCTGGACATAAGTGATATCCGACTATTTGGCAATCGGAATAAGCTCTTGCTTCCAAAGATGAGTTTCTGATGGATATTTTGTTAACATGTCGACTCCCCAAAAGATATAATTCCTCTCTTTCCCAATTCAGGGATGCTGTAACAAAAGCGAAATTGATGAATATTACAATAATTATTAAAGCAATATTTTTCATGGCGAATTTGAAAAGTGTTTGAATGATTATTATAGCTTGGTGAATTTGTGTATTTATAGGTAGACGAGTTGCATCTTATACGCAGCAGTTGTGTACAATTGTTTTTGTTCTTTTACCATTTTGAATGATATATAATCATAGTCATACTGTGTAAATGAGTTTCAGCTTCTATTAAATATCAGAAATCGGAGACTTCTCGCCGTTCCCTACAGAGTTTCATGTTATTGGTAGGATATTTTGTTCACTTCCGTTTTGATAATTTTATGTTATTTATTGGTTTAATTTTCGTAGGACACATCTATATGTACATATATTTTGTTTACAAGTTACATAATCCAGATAGTATTATATGAAACTGAAAATTTTAAAAACTCGCAATCGGGAAAATGACTTGCCGTGATGTGCTCTTAGATGCGTACGTAATGTGAAAGTTCTTCAACTACGTATCAGTATGTACATTTATGCAGCCCCATCCGATTTGGTCATAACAAAAATAACCAATAGCATTGTGTATTTTCGGAAAATTCTACTGTAATAAAGATTAAGGTTAAAGAATTGGTTTAAGATTTGGGTTATGGTTACGGTTAGGGATATATCCAGGTTATAAATAAATTTGTCTTCCCGACATTTTTTATTAGTACTCCAGACCTGATTTAGGCATTTGTTTCTTGTATTTTCACATTTCTCACATTTTTCACTTTTTGTGTCGGTTTGATTTGCCGGGTTAATCAAAAATTGGCTGTTTTTATCATAACCAAATCGGGGGGAGGGTTACATAGCTGTACTCTGTACATGTAACGCTAGGTGGAAATACATGTACGTACACCTTTATAAGCCTTTATTTATTCTAGTACATACAAATTACGTAATATCCTAAAACAAAGGCAAGAGACAAAGGAGACAACAAAAGAAAGAAGAACAAAGAAGGAGAATACGATAAAGAAAGACAGCGACGAAAGAATATATATTAATTTTTCCGACATGTGTTCAAAAAAATACATAGAAATAGTTTATTATCAGTGTGAGACCAAATTTTTTTATCAGCCTAGCAAAACAAATCCGACAAAGAAAAAAAAATACGGGAAGCCGATGCCAAAATCTATGTTTTAGCACTAACACTAATGACACTAGCTCTAGCCCAATCCTAACCTAAAATTAACCCTAAAATTAACCTTAACAATAACCTCTATTACCGTAGAATTTTTCCGGATATACCACAAATTTCACATGACTCGAAAATTTTTATTAAATTTAAGCTCTTTTATACTAACGTTAATAGTCCAGTAAACCTTCGTTTCCAAATATATAAAAAATTAAATTTTTTGAATTTCCAGTAAGATCGTAGTAATTCCTTGTAATAAGGTGTTAAAGATCCGATTATTTAAAAACAACTCGTCAGCCTCCTTTGTGAAGTTGTGTATAATGCTATAGTATATTAAAATATCCCATAATTTATACCCCCCCCCAAGTTACACCCCGTGCCGTACGGTGCAAGTACAAGGTGGCTGGCTTCCTATTTCAAGGTTAAGTTATTCAGTGATTCCATGTTTCAGTAATGCAAACTCCATTTTATGCTTGAAAATTCCATAACAGCGTTTTAACTTAGCGTTATACAGAAATTTCTGATTGAAACTTCCTCACAAGAAAAAATCTGGCTTAGCGCAGTTCCAGTTAACGAGAATCATTAGCGTCTTTTCTAAAGCGTTCACTGGTAGATTCAGCACATAAATTATAAATAATAATTTCTTTTCAATGCTTTCAATAACTAAATGTCATGCCTAGCTGTCTTTTAAAATTTGACAATATAATGTAGCAAGACGAGTTTTTTTATATATTTTGCTTTTGACAATAACGTTGCAGTGAGAGGTTATTGTTTCGAGCGAAGCTAATTTCGCAAATTTGATTTACGTTCCAAATGGGGTTTTCGAAACGGTTCGGATTTTGAAAACCAGTTTCTCCCGACACGCTAGAGGCTGTTAATCAATTGTTTGGATTTGAAGGTATTCTTTGTTTTTGGAGATGAATTTACATTGCGCATGAATAAACTTTTACGTATATGATTACGTTTTTTTTTTTTTGGATATTACCAGACTTTTAGGACATACTGTAAAAATCCCTTGTAACCGCTACTACGTCTGTTACCAATGGACAATTCGGGTTATTGTAAAGATCGCAAACATCAATATTTTTTTTAATAAATAATTTCTTAAAATTGTTATTTATGATAAATAAAAAGATTTCTCATTTCTGCAACATCTTGTTTTTTTAAAAAAATAATGTTATTTATTTTTTGGTTTAATGTTTTGAAAAAAAATAATTTTTTTGACAACTTATATAGAAATTTTATTATAACGTAGTGGTATAATTGAATCAACGAAGGAATAATAAAAAATCAAGATTCTATTTATCTACTGTTACCGGGGGCTAGGCCAATGTTGGTAAAACCTGCCTGGCCCAATTTCGTTGGGCTACCTTTATTCACTTCGAAATTCTATGCGATATTCGCTTTTGTTTTCTATTTTCGATCTCACTTTTAATCTCGCTTTTGCTTTCTATTTTCAATCTTAAATTCTCTCTTAACGATACTTCACAATCTAAACAAAAAGATGTATATATAGTCCTCGCGGACGTTAATAAAAAAATGCAGCATTAAATTGCATGTAATTCTTCTCCAAGTAAATTAGACTTGTAAAATTGTTGTAATAGATTGTGGTTATGTCCTTTAGTCCAGAAAAGGCATCAGTATGGATAAAACGGCATATTGATTGATTTAAAAGCGCTTTGTGTTGAATAGTTTAAGGCTTTTAGCTAAAAGTAATACTTATAGAAAAATGGTCTTTCAAATTTAGTCATTTATTTTAAATACTATATAAAGACAAATTGTCATTTAAAATTAAGACAAAGAATATAATTAAATAAATAAATATCTCAAAAACAAGTTTAATTAAATAATTTATTTGAATAAAGAGAGATTATTAAATGATATCAATATTATTTTATGATAAAAGATTTTTAGATAATGAATTACAAATGATGTAACATGTCTTGTAATTGTTAAATTATTTTTCAGATTATAATTTTATACTTCACTAAATGATTTTTATCACAAAATAATAATTGAGAATCTATTTGTTATGCTAAAAAAAAAATCTATATTAATAATGGACAAATATTTTATCTGAACAAAAGAATCACAGAAATGTAATTATTGCAATATCAAATATAATATTAAAAACATATATGAAAAAATTATCAAGATATTTATAAATCAAATTACAAATTATTTTATATAATTAACAAAAACAATTTGAATATAATGAATTTTTAATTAATTGAATTATTTTAAGTATATAATTTTTCAGTTATTAAAGAAAATTCATTTATTAATATAATAGAAAAATTAATTTATATTATTAAATATCAAGTTAGCAATTTATTAAAACTTATTTTAAATTTGACAAAAAATATTGAATTATAATTGACAAAATTTCAAGTATAATAGTATTAATAACTAATATATAAACTTCTAAAAATAATAATTATTATTAGGTATTATAATGTTATAATAGTAATAATAATTTTATAAATTCAAGAAAAACTATAACTTTCAAAAATAGCAGAAAAACAAAAAATCTCTAAAAATATTAAAAATATAAAAAATAGTAAAAATAGCTTATTAAATATTATTATTTTATCTTTTATTTTATTTATTATTTTATCTTTTATTTTATCTTTATTATTATATTATCTATTAATTTACTTTTTATTTTTTATAGATATTTTATTTTTTATTTATCTTTTATTTTATTTTTATCTTGTCTTTTTATTAATTATTTTATCTTTAGATAGTTATTATATTTGAAATTATATTTTTAAAAAATATATAAATAGAAATACTATCTGAGTCTTAACTCAACTTATTATAAATAAAAATAAAATTCTCTCTTAACAAAATTCTTCTTTCAAATAATATTTGTTTTTTCACTTTTAATTATACTTATCAAAGCTTGTATACAAATAATTTTGAATTATATTATACTAAACAAAATGCTAACAGTTTTATATTATACTATATTGAACAAATTATTATTATTAGAATTATTAATTTTGAATAATAAATATTTTGATTTTTGTTATTTTAATATTTTTCATTTATAAAAAAAATAAAATAAAGAACTTTTTGTTATTATTACTATAAATTATATTATTATTATTTTGAAAAGCTTTATATAAGTATAGAGAATTAGTTTTTTAAATTTTCTTTATTATTAATTTTCTTATTATTTATATTTTATATTTTAACTTCCTTCTTTTGATCTTTATTCTTTTATAACTCGCTTATATTATTTTTCTATCTTTAAATTATCATAATTTTTATAGAAATTAGCATAAAACTTAGATATCTTTTTTTTTCTTAATATTTTATTTATTATTTAATACTTTTTTCAATTTAGTTTCAAGTTTGTAAGTTAATTTAATGATTAATAAATAAGCTTGTAATATTTTGATGCTTTCTGTGAAAAAATTTTAAAGATCTCCTTTTTTTATAAATAATTATTATATTTTTATTGGAAAATCTATTAATTCATATTTTAATATTTATTTAGAAGTTCAACATCAAAAAATAATATTTTAAATTTCTTGATAATATTTTTGTTCTTATTTTTTAATATAATAATGGAATCTTTAACTAACTTTCTTATATAAATACAAAAATAAGTTGCAATATCTGAATTTTTTATTATTAAATAATAATTTAAAGATATTTTCAAAGAAATCTTGTTACTATTAGAATCAAAAAATTATGAAGACAAGTAATTTGATTATTAAATATTCTAATTTATTAAAACAAATATACTATTATAGTAATATTAATATTTTTATAAATACAAAAAGTTACAATTTTCAAATATAATAGAAAAACAGAAAACATCTAAATATATTAAAAATATGAAGATAATTAAAAAATATTTTATTAAATATTATTTATCTTACTTTATTTATTTTATCTTATTTTACTTTATTATATTTTATTTTATCTTATTTTATCTTATTTTTATTTTATTTTACCTTATTTTTATCTTATTATATTTTATTTTTATCTTAATTTTATCTTTATTTTTATCTTATTCATCTTATTTTACCTTTTAATTATTTTAGTTTTTTATCTTTTGTTTTTATTTTATTTTTTTAATTAGTTATTTTACTTTTTAGTTAATTATTATTATTTGAAATTATATTTTCAAAAAATATATAAATAAAAGAGCTATTTGAGTTTTAACTTAACATATTGTAAATGAAAAATAAAATACTCTTTTAACAAAAATCTTTTTTAGAGATCTTTAATATTTTCAATTATTTTTCAAATTCAAAATTTTCTTGAATTTATAAAAGTATTATTATTATTATTATAATACAATATAATCTAAAGTTCAAAGTTAATAATAATAATTTGTTTAGCATAATATAATATAAAATTATTAATAATTTATTAGATACAATATAATATAAGATTACTTATATACAAGATTTGAAATATATAAAGAAAATATAGAAGATGAAAGATATTTAAAAGAAGATTTTTATTAAGAGAAATTTTTATTTTCAATTATAATATATTAAGTTAAAACTCAAAAGGTATCACTATTTATATATTTTTCAAAATACAAAAAGTGAACTAAATAGATAAAAATAAAATAACTAATTATATAAAATAATATCTATAAAAATAAAATAATAAAAAAGTAAAAATATATATAATAAAAAAGTAAAATAATATATATAAAAGTAAAATAATAAAAAAGTGAAATAATATATATTAATATGAAAAATTAAAAAAGTAAAATAACTAAAAAATGAAAGAATATATATAAAAATAAAATAATAAAAAGTGAAATAATAAAAAAGTAAAATAATATAAGAAAATTTTACTATTATATAAATATTTTTAAAATTTTTATATTTTTAATTATTTTTGAAATTTGCAATCTTTATATTACTATTATAACATTTAATTCTCCTTTAAAGATTTTGCTTCATAAATTAATCTTGAACTTTTTTCTATATATATTAATTTTCTTTTTATTCAATTGATATATCCAAGTAAATATTAATTTAATAATAGTCTAAAGTAAAAGTTCTTTAATTCTAAATATTTTAAAGATTTTTTTTATGATATGAAATGGTTATTTGCAAAATTTATAATTCTAATTTTTTGATAAATAAATTTTTTTAATTATTATAAGCATTTTAATATTTTTTTAATTAATTGTGAAGCATTTCTTTAATCTTAAAGCAGTAATACAAGTTTGTTTACTAATTATAAAATTAGCTTACAAATAAGGATCTGGATTGGAAGAGAATATAAACTAATAAAGAAAATATTAAGAGAAAAGAGGGATATTGTAACAACAATTCTGAATAGTGAGTTTCACTAAGAATTATTATAAATATATGATATTGGGAGAGAAGTGATATTACTGTAGTAACATAAATTTCTCTAATTCAATAATCTTTCTTTGATTATGCGAAATTTTCTTTTTCTTAATTTTTATAATTTATCACCTGATTATCATTATTTTTAT
>CAJVPL010001918.1:0-11161 GCA_910591945.1 Ambispora gerdemannii
AAAGATGACTGCAAAGCATTTGAGTGGTATTTAAGAGCAGCAGAGTTTGGACATAGAAAAGCTCAGTTTAATCTTGGGAAATTTTATCAATATGGAATAGGAGTTGAACAAAATCTCGATTTGGCATTAAAATGGTATCAAAAGGCTAAAGATAACGAACACGATCGAGCTCCTGAAATGGTTGAATCTTTTAACTTTGAAGAAATTTATTCTAATTGGTAGTTAAATATGTGTTTGACTTTATAGACATATGTTGTAGGCGTAAGATGCCATTAATCACGTCAACATAAATTGAAGGTTTATAGAATAGTAATTATATTATCATTATTACCATTTATTTTGAATTTATTTTATTAGTGTTGGCGTTAATGATTATTATAGCGATGATTTATATCATATTGATATGTGTGGAAGTCGTCGCCCACTTCCGTTTGTGTTTGAACATGTATGAACTACACAATACATGTATTTCTAATACCGTTAGTGAATTTTTTTTGACTTTGTTAAAGATTTCAAAAAAAGAATGCATAACAATGACATCAAATTATTAGTTAGTTTATGTTTGATATATACTGTACATACGAAAATCTTTGTTAACCACCTTTGGATTGATAACAAAGATTCAATCTGGAAGATATGGTGCATATAAAATACAAACGTTTGATGATAGATGTTATGGTGCTGTTACCGTAGTAACAATAAATCCTTAATTCCGCAATAATGCTCAACTAATTTCTACATGAAAATCTTACCGTAAGCACTTTGGCGATCCCCCACGAAGATCCTAATTACATGTACATGTCGCATTGTCAACCAAAACAGGAAAAATTCATTACGAATAATTTTCACCTTCACAATATTTTAACGGATCAGTGTTGTTTATCTGAAAGATTACCTATAGCAGAGAAACAATCAAACGATTATTGTTCAATTTTTTCTAGAAGAATCACAATCAAAGAAAATACTAACCTTAGAATTAGCGTAGTAATTGGTATAGTATCCCATAATTAGTATAATAACCTAAAAACTGTATAATAGAAGAAGTCTGTGAAAGACATGCTTTGATCAAATAAAATAACAAAGTTCTTACCTGTAATAATAATATTACTCGTGAATACACTATTATTTTATTATTTCTGGTCAAACTTCAAATCTTGTGAGCAAGTTACAAGTAGTGTATGCTCCTCCACTCTAAATAAGCCGTCGATTGTATTCTTAATATTATTGTTATTTTGATTTTCCTTTGTCCAGGTCGTATCAATAAGTTCTGTTGAATTGTTTTTTTGAATTGTTTTGTTAAATAGGCCGTACCAATAAGTCCTATGCACCATGTGACATAATTAACATTTTTTTATAAATTTGCGGTTACTCTTTATTATTGAAATACTGCTTTCAAATGAAAAATTTAAAAAGAAAAAAAAGGTTAGATAGATGCTATTTATGAAACTAAAGAGGAATACCTTGCGATAAAGTAGCATTTTACAAGATGATTGTAAGCTGGAATTTTGCCAGATTCTGCTAATATTTGAAAAACATGAAGGCTCATTTATATCATTAATTTATCTTATCCTCTATCATATATTAAATTAAGAGTCAATATAAAATTTTTATTTTCAGCTAGTTTCAAATACCAATCAAGCAAGCGCTTTTTTGTCGTCTTTTAGCCCAGCGAATAGTATAATGCTAGTGAAACCAATATTTATTTCTGTTGATTTTTTTTATTTAACTCCTTTTATAACGCTTCCCATAGCATCCATTCTATCCAAATAAAGGTGCCTACCTCATATTGTCCTTGTGCTTGTGTATTTCTGCTGATTTAAAATACCACTCAAATGCTTTATCTTCAGCTTTTTGTGTTCCAATAGCATTTACATAACAATGATCGAGATTAAATGTCCTTGCGCATCGCCATTTTCCGTTAAATACCACCAAAATTCATCATCTTTTTGTGTTCCAAACCCTTTCAAGCAATAACCGAGATTAAACTGTCCTGCCGCATCTCAATTTTCAACCACCACACGAATGCTTTTGCTTCATCTTTTTGTATTCCTATTCCATTTCGATAGCAATAACTCACTATAATTTGTCCATCCATAAATCCATGTTCTGTCAAGTTTAAAAGTACTTCAAATGCCATTTTTTCCAGTATTGCTCTTAAATCTTTTGCTAATTTTTTGCCAGAATTGAGAAGTTTCGAAGATTTATCATTAAATTTTCGAGATATCACTTAATGCTGCATTTTTTTGTTTTATATCTTTGTTGTTAATTATTATCATAGATGACGATTGAAGTTTTGTTTCATAGCTATCGATTCATTTGTGTTTTTATAGTGAATTATTGAAATTTTCAGTTAAACTTCCTAATGCATCTAGTTTCTAACGAAGACCCATAATTATTTTCGATAGTTATATGTCAGCATTTGTTTCATAAATTATTTTATAGTTTTCACTTCAATATGACAAAATCAATGCTCAATTCTGCTTGTGGAGGAATATTAAAATATATTTTCAGTTTTTGGAAGAAGATTTAAAAACCTTAGCTCATGCATGCTGAGTGCAACAGAAATGGTGTAAATTGGGTTAGAATTCATAACATAATTTACAGTTTTTATTGCACTTGGCTCATGTGTTCAAGTAAATCGATTCTAGTCTACTGCCTCATCAAAGATTTCGTATGTATTTTCAATTATCAATATCAATGAATAAAGCAAGCATTATACTCATCCAATGATGTAATATTATTGTTTTTCGATTAGTAACGAGATCAGAGGTGCACCTTCGGATTATCGTGTAGTTTTCCTAGTTTTAATCGGTAAATTCATGCACGAGGATTTCTAAAATTAAAAAATGAAGTTTTTACACAATTATGTATCATCCTATTGGAAAATTTATACGTATTGTGAATTTATAATTCAAGAACATGACAATAATCTACTTGCATTACATTAAAAAATGTCTGAAATAGGGATCCGTCCATTTTTTGGTTTGTCTTCTCGATAAAAATAACATTTAAATGATATTCGGGTGAAATGTAAATTTTACTTTGAGAATTGATTAACAATTCTAAAACAGCTATTCGGAGAAATTCTAAACATCAAGACTTGAATACTCACGATTATAGTATGTATGTAAATTCTCAAAGTGAGAAGTACTGCGATAAGTGTTCAGTTCACAATATTCACGATTAAAATAAATGTATCGATTGTCAAAGTAATGAGTACGCGATGGATGTTTTGGATTTGAACGATGAGGAGAATTTGAAGTTGTGTTGAAACATTATATAATTCAAAGCAAATTACATCCGAGTTTATAAACGAGGTAAAATGAATACCTTTTAAAATGTAAACATATTGCTTTTTTGTTTTTAATATAATTAACTTTTTCAAATGCTCTAAAGTGCAGATACAGTGGTAGCTATGTATATTCATTATCATGTACTGTACATGCTCGAAGAATTGAGAGATCTCTAAGACATTGAATAATCGGGGACAGGTCAAACAAAGATATCCGAACAGTTTGAATAACACCGACAACGTCGTCGTTCACCAACAGAAAATGACGTGGATCGGAAAGATAAATTAATACTATTAAGTAACGTCAGTGAAAGGTTGAATAATATTCACAATAAGGAATTTGTGCATCGTGGTTTGAAATTGACTATTGGAAAAGATACCCAAACACAATGTAAGTTTTCTCGTTAACAACGACGGAGTCTCGATGTTTTAAAATATTGTATACTACTTTATATTTTTTTTTAACTAAAAACTAGATTTCAAAGAGCGTAAAACAAACAGTAAACGTCCTATTGAATACGTGTCGGGATAATCAAATAAAAGGGGTGAGAGATTGAATTAAGACAATAATGATAATATTTATTTATTTTCAATAAGTTGATAGTTCAGTAAAATTTTATTTTTCTCTAATATCGAAAACCAGAATTGTTTATTTTTTCTCATCTTTTATTTTTTTTTAAATGCATAACGTCATAATTATCTTGTTTGAGTTCACTTTATAAAATAGGTTTGAAATAATAACAAAATAAACACAGATTCTAAATTTTGAATAATCTTAATTGTAAAGTCAATACTGGGATATATCATGATTAAGTCTTTCTTCTTTTATGGTTTTGTTAAGTCGTGTATTTGTTTTTCATAAAATTTTCATGAACTCTGAATATTTTGATGACGAACTATGGGAAAGCCTTTTTGTTGAGTTACGGAAACTGTATCCATATGCATACATGCACCGATCCAGAGAATGCCAAAATAAATGTATGTATTACGTATGTTGTTATTTCCTAGTTTTGATTCCTATATAAATTTTGAAATATTTTCGGATGAACCCAATTACCGAGAACATCGAACAGAATTTCGAAAACACAATCGATGGAGAAGAGGTGATGCTAGATATCATTAGGAACTTGCATGTTTCATAAAAATTGTAGATTTGTCTATTCCAATAAAGTTATTTTCACTTGGATATTAATAATGAGCAGTCCTCATACACGAAAATCGTGTCATTGAGGACATTCATGTCCATCGTAATGTTGTCCGATAATAGGATTCTTTTTAAGAACAGAAAGACTCTGGATTGGAAGAACAAAATGTCAGAATCATCTGCAAAGGTAAAAAATTCTTCGATCCGATCCTTTTGGGCGTGAAGCTGGACTTTATCATCAAGACAACGAATTCTAACCAAAATATTGAGTTGCTTATTAGTGAGGTGAACCAGCAGATACTATTCGATGAGGATTTAGTCTGTCTCGGAAAAACGAAGAACACCTATTGAAGATGGCGTGGATGATATGCCCCGCAGATGGCTGATAAGTGATGCCTTCTGTCTTTCATCTGCACTAACAGTTTCGCCTCTTGTCCTTAGGGTTTTTGGTAAGGGCCTACGTAATGGACCTCTTGTTGGATGAGATTTATTGTATGATATTAATTTTAGAGTTCATGTTGGGAGTGTTACCATGTTCTGAGCATGATTCAGTGAGAGGACAAAGCCGTACGAATGTCATGTATACATTATTGTTATTAATCTTGATGTATCTTTTCCAGGTCATCGTCGACGAGGGGGCTGTTCGGTATCAGTCTAGCATTAGAAATAACATCAATCAAACGAAATCTGAAAAGACAATAATGACCAAGCCGACGTTCCATAGGTACCAAACATATACATGGAGCTAAATTGCCCTTCTTAATAAAATATTGCTGAAATTAAAATGCTGTAATTAATTTTTCTAACAGCCGAAATTAATTTAAAATAAAATAAACAAAATATATAGTTTTATATAAAAAATATTGAAAAGCCGAAATTAATTAAGATTAAGGAAAATTGAAAATGAAACTAGCCCCCATGTATAACCGAACATCTCATGGTAAAAGCTTTGAAATTAAAGATAATTAGAGTGTAATGATTAGGTTATAATTCAATACTTCTTTAATCAAAATGCAATTATATATTACCTAAGGAAAGCTAGATAACTACGTTTATTTTAATTATAAACATTCACAGATTTATGAGAAAGCAATTCGAACCAATAAACCCGTGGATAGTTCCTTTGCGAACGGAAAAAGAGACATTATTTATAACTGGTTTGTTGCCATATCTTTTGCTGATTTGTTTGACTTCGATTACTTTTTCTGCCATACTTGATTTTATATTAATCTTTTATTCTTGGTAAATCGTCACCATCGAACTTATCACTAACATCATGTATCAGTATTAAAAAGATACCTTTTTTATTCGAATTTCCTTATTGAATTAGGCTTAGAATTTCACATACATATACGCATTTATATAAAATATTTCAATTGCTCTTCGCATGGTTTGTACATAGGCACCTTTTATCAACGCACGTACTTTATATTTTGTGTGTGTTTTAAAGTTAGGGAGCGGATGCGCCATTGATTTGTAAATTAGGTTAACAATGATAATGAATTTTTATTTATAAGCCAACTAGGCACGTTGGCCCTGAAAACCAATTTATGAATTACAGTTGTCCTTTCCACAATCACACCTTTTCCCAGTTCCAGCTATTATAAAGCATAGGAAGTTTGACTCACAACCTCTTTAATCACACTTTTTTTGTGTGATTATATGGAGACGACTGTACATGATTTATTTTTGTGAATGCATTATTAACTACATAAAACTATTGCTACATATTACATGTACATGTAGAAAGTGCAAGTTGTCGATTTACATATACGTACATGTACGTACTCTGTTATGTGATTTTTAAAAACTTCGTCGTTATTTTCTGTTTAGAAAATGTATTTGTCTTTAGAAAAAAAACACTTAATACAGTATTACGATAATTCAAGAGATAACACTAACTATTATCGAAAACAATAATGTATTGATGTTAAGAAGTTTGACTCTGAAAATTCAATAATGCACCATCGCCTTAACACCTATCACAATATGTATGTGTTAGTGATTATGTACTGTGTTAAATGATTGCAATACCGAAAAATAGTTATGGGAGTGAAAAATGTCTATTTATTATAGGGACCCTTCCCCTCCTGAGATTTCACTTAACACATACACGCACATGAAATTTTTCACACCCTTCCCCCAGAATATTAGCTAATATTTGTCAATCCCTTGTGGTGCTTAGCATATGAAGAGACTAGCAGAAATACGGGAAGAAATAGACTAAAAGTAAATTGCGCAGGCTTCGTATTAGATTGGATGCACGTGAAATATAACAAAGGATTGCTAATTGAAAATTAGCAGATCAAGATTCTTGTAAAAAGATATTATTTTCAAGTAGATGTCGAACACAATACATATGTGCTATCGAAATATATGAGTAACAATACATCTGAAAAGGCACTCGATATATCTTAGTTAATATATGCTTTTGTGGATTAATCATAAGTATAAGTTCACAACAAATACTTGCTATGTAACTATTTAAACATAACGAATAGCCCAATGATACTGATTGGGCTAGAGGGTATTCGTAAACGACTTTTGTCTGATCCAATTTTAATTTCGTCTATTAGATCCACAGATATTTTATCAGGTAAAAGAGCCTATTTAAGTTCGATTTTTGATGACAAAGGAAAACTTTATATCTGGGGCGGAGATACTGGAAGTAATGTGACAGATCGAGCTATGAACATATTTAACACTAGATCCGAATTATTCCTTCTATCCTCTGTACAGAAATCATTTTATTTATTGATGCCAAACTTTGTTTTATTGGCAGTGTTTCGCAAATACTATTGAATGTGTTTATATTCGCGAGGTATTAAATGCATCTACTCAATGATTTTTTAATTTTTAACAAAATTCTATATTTAAAATTCTACATTTAAAGGTTTTAATATATGATACTCTCAATACAAATAATAATCCATGGACTAGAAGAGTATGTAAATACATTTACAATTGTTCGAATAATAATTACTAATATTTAAAAGATAACGACAAATACTACATATACAAGCGACCTCTACTCAGTCGTTCTAAAGTATTAAATAACAATGAATATATATAAATAGACGAATAACTCATAAATTATATTTGTTTATAGCGACAAATAACCAAAAGCAATATCATATATGATGGCACAAAATCAAATGCTTCAGGAATTCTGCGTGTTATTTGATTACTTTACACATACGAATTTTCAGAGCATATAACTAAAAACAACCTTAGCATCGACGATGTATCGACTTACGTCCGTCATATAATGTATAACAATTATATGATTGTATGTCCAAGTTTATTTATTAATTACACGTAATTACTAACCAAATAATAAAATTTTGATTTTGAAATTTAAGGATATTTTAAAAAGCCTAATAGAAAGGTTATCAAAGTCTTGGATTTAAAGATTATGGGTTGATAAATCTGCCACTTCATCAACAACATCAAAACCACCATCTCCGGAATCAAATTCTACAACCTCATCTCCAACATCTAGTAGTAATAATAAGAAACAAAATATAATTATTATTGCCTCAGTTGGATCAATTATTATAACTTTACTTGCAGGTTTCATGCTCTTTTATTTTACAATCGAAGAAAAACAAAGACAAAACAACAAATGTTACAAATAACAATGATTGCCTACTCAAATTAATCCAACAATACAGAACAACTTGACAAATGTTTAATCCGGCAATATATAGCAACTTAGTAGAATTAATAATCAAAATATCTCAGAATCAATTTAACAAAAAATTATGATCAAACTAACTTTAAATATAATTTAACAAACAATTATGATAAAACTAATTTTAGAATAGCTATGCTTCTCTAGCATTTAAACCTAATTCATAATATTCTTAATCTTTTGCTCTAGTAAAATTAATTAGGAAGTCTCATTGTCACGTGTTATTCTTTTTACATGTTATACTCTTCTGAAATAACTCACATTATTAGTCTAGAACGATAATGAAATGCTCAAATTTTTATTATCCTTATCGTTATCGTTACAGAAAGTAATGCCCGATTTGGATGTGCAATATCAACACAAATTAAACGTGGCGTTTTTCCCCTTTTTGTTATTGTTGACTGCAAATTTTTTTATTTTTTTCTTCGACTTTTAAACATACACTGAACGAAATTTTTTGGCTGTAAATATAACACACACCGCCTACAGTTGACCGACTTTGACGAGAGTAAAATGGTAATTTTTATTAGGGTTTTGAGTGCCGTGACCCGATGACAAGATAATGGTCTCTTGCCGAATACAAGAGAAATAGGAAAAAAGAAAATTTAGCAGGATCTGGAAAGCTACAAGCTCAAGACTGCTCTGAAGGAAATGTAGTGAAAATTTAATGTGTGAGTTCGGGGAAAGATCGTGAGCTCGACGCCGTAAGGAATCGAGGTGATATTGAAGCCATATAGAGGATGTGTAATGTATTAGTTAATGGTAAAAAAAATTATGTATATAAAGCAGAAATGAAATAAAACGAATATAAAAAGTAAAAAATTTATAATAAAAAATCCAAATTATCATATTATTTTAAGGTTTCTTAGTTGTATTTTTGATAGTTAACTTGAAATTTGTTTGAAAAATATTTGGTTATAAAATTAAGGTTGTAAATATTATATGTTTGATATATAAAAATTTACAACATTAACTTCACAATCAAGAAAGTTTTTAATATAACTATTTGCATTATTTAAAAAGCTAACATATAGTGATTTCTTTTAAAAATTACAAATTTCTAAGTATTTATAATGAATAATTTATTATTTTATAAAATAAATTTCTTTGCAAATTCTTATATGTTTTATCATGAATTTATAAACCGGACATTACATTTTGTGGCCACTATACATGTCCATATGTTATGTTTAAACATACAGTTCCACTCACAAGAAATAGAACAGCAATAAAAATTTCTGGAATTATTATTCTGTCAAAATCTCTAGTATTTTTTAAAAATAATTAACAAAAGATTATTTTAACCATTTTGTGAAATTGAGTGATTAAAGTCAAATTTTTATTTAATAAATTTCTCATTGAATATTTTTCTTAGATAAGTTCTAATTTGAACCACTACTTAAAAAATATTTTACTCTATGAAATCAAACTATGCACCAAATTTCATAAATTCGACTTTTTATTTACTGATTTGGATCTTAAATCTCTATGATCTTGAGGTAATTTTTATGAAATTAGTATGTAGTAAATTTCATAGAATAGAATATTTTAATTAGTGGTCTAAACCTGGTTTTTATCTTTCTGTAGGTCAAAAGTTATTAAAAAATTTTTGACTTAAATACTCAATTTCATAAATATGGTTAAAATAATCAGTTGTTAAAATAATTTTAAAAATATTAGAGATTTCGAGGTTCAAAATAAATATTTGTTTATATGTATTTGGTTTAGAATAATATTGACGGAGATGAAATTCTAAGAAATTTTATCAAATGTTCCATTTCTTGTGAGAGCTACTGCATATAAAGATAATGTATAGTACCTCCAAAAAGTAACATCCGGTCTAAAATTATATAATAAAACACATGTATCTAAATTTTTATAATAATTTTATATCATTTTAAAGTTGATCTATGTATTTTTGAAAAAATGAGCAAGATTTCTGTCACTTTTAAATTGAAAGAACTGTTTAATTATAAATGAACAAAATTTCTCCTGGGTTTATTTTTCCAATAACTCCTTATCTCTCTCCAGTTTTCCTTGGGCAAATTGCTTCTGTTGGGTTAAGGCGCAATAGCATCTCGTTCTTTTGCTCAGCCAATTCCGCTCCTTTTGCTTATTAGTAAAGTTTTACTATAAACATGTAATTTTAAATCGGGCGTTACTTTTTGGGGTACTGTACATTAGTGGCCCGAATCGATCATTTTTTTGCTATATAATCGATGACCCGTCGATTCAGTTACATGTCATGTAATTGCAAATCGGATTATTCAGATGATCCGTCGATTCATTTAATCATTTGAACGTTCAAAGTGAAAAAAATATCCCCGTGATTTATTAAAAACCTATTTTGTCGCCAAAATCAATTTTTTACAGGATGGAGTTTTTCCGAAGAATCGTTAAAAGAATTTCACCATATAGTACTTCACAAACGCTGATCATTGATATATGTACTTTTTTTATTAATTTATAGAGATTCTATATCGGGTATTGTATGTTCATAAACTTTCGCATCCCAAATACATGTATAATCAATCATTTCATAACACACATCCCAATATCCAATAATCTAATTCTTGACATCCAGTGATCCGATTGGAACAAAAAATACCACTATTCGATTCGTCTCGACTAGACGAATCGAATAGTGGTATTTTTTGTTCAAATCGGATAACTGGATATCGAAATATTGCATCTTAAAGTAACAGATTCATTTTTTTGATATAACAAAAATGAATTGATCAATTTAGGACGTGATATCTCGATTTCCGTAATCCGAGTTAAATAAAAATAATACATGTACCATTCAATTCGTTTTGACTAGACGAATCAAACGGTATTATTTTTGTTCGAATAGGATTACTGGAGATCGTGATACATGTACGTATCACGTTCGATTCATTTTTAGGTGATCAATTTCTAATGAAAAATTGATCGGTGAATTATGAATCGGTCACTTAGTATGCAATATTTCGACATCCAGTGACCCAATTTGAGCGAAAATACCATGATTTGATTTGTCTAGATTAGACAA
>CAJVPL010001919.1:0-11157 GCA_910591945.1 Ambispora gerdemannii
TTTTTATCTTGTTACGTGTATTATTTATAATACAATAATAATTTTTTTCATTACGGTTTTTTTTGTTACAGACTGTATATTATGCCTGTGTTCGTTAACGTTATTAAAGTTATTGTATACGGTACAGTGGGCCCTGAATACAGTAACACACTTTAAGATAACATCTCGTTATAATAACACGAACTCTCTTTCCCCGAGCACGTTATTGTATCCAGTGTTCACTGTATTTTTATACACCTGTTTGTTCAACCCTATATGAGTTTAATCCAGGTCAATAGTCAATTTGATCCTATCTGAGTCAATATCAACCTGACTTGAAAAATGAAATTGGGTCATCTTATTTTATAAATTCGATTCAACACAACATAACACGGAATTTATGTATAGAATAATTACTGAATGGTACTGTATCTAATAAATTCGACATCAAATCAGCACGTAGTCACGAATTCTAGAGTTGTATTGTTACCGAAATACCATTAGATCCTCTAATTCCGTAATTTTAATCCCTAATTTTCGCATAACGACCTACATGAAAATCCCTAAACCAAATTTAGAAGTATTTCGTTAGCGTTAGGAATAGATACATGTACATACGTATTACCTTTTTTTTTTTATTTATTTATATCGAAATTACGTACGAACATTCCACCGTTCTTTTAATATAATGTATGCGACGATCATTGAGAGGGTAACAATCACAACAATTATTTGAACAATCAAGAGCATCGAACAGTAACAATTATCGAGAGGATAATCCCGACAATAATCTGGACAATTGAAGAGCATTGACGAAATGTACGTAACGATAGTAACTATAAAGGGGATAGCAATCGTCTGGGCAATTGAAAGACAATCGAACAATTAGTGTTTAATCGTATTAAAAGAAACCATTAACCTTAGGATTAGCATAGGATTAGCGTAATAATTCGAAATTATATATAGAAGCGTCTTCAAGTCGCTGAGAAGACATGCTTTTGTTCGTGCTTTAATCGAATAAATAAAAAAGTTCTTACTCGTATTTGTAAATACACTATTATTTTCTTTCGTTTCGTGATCAAACTTCAGTAGATGCTCCTCCACTTAAAATAAGTCATTGGTTTTCTTTGATTTGTTTCGTTTTTCTTTGTACAGGCCGTATCAATAAGTCCTGTGGAATTGATTTTGTTTTCTTTGTACAGGCCGTATCAATAAGTCCTGTCAAATTAGTTTTGTTTTCCTTGGATAGGCCGTGTCAATAAGTCCTAGCACGTCAGCTGAGTTGATTTTTTAGATATAGAATTAGTCTTAGAGTCGACTTGGAACACTACAGTAGCCGTCATAAATATCCGACCGCCCCTAATTTTTCATAGATCATATGTAATGTTCCAAAATTTTTCACGTATAAGGAACTATATATATATATAAATATTAATAATTTATGCCTTTTATAGGCCGGTAAACTTTTATATGTGTTCGTCAAACTTCAATGCCATAATACAATGAAATAAATCACTTTGGATACAATATCTCGATATCCAGTGATCCAATTCAAATGAAACTATTATTATTCGATTTGTCTAGACTAGATAAATCGAATGATAGTAGTTTCATTTGAATCGGATCACTGGATATCGAGATATTGTATCCAAAGTGATTTATTCGTTTTTGTTGGTCAATTTTTTATTAGATAAAAAACGAATTGGCCACTTTAGGATGCGATATCTTGGTATTTAATAATCCGATTTGAGCTAAAATATATCATTTGATTTGCCTACGTAGTTGAGATGAATTGATCGGTATTATTTTGGCTCGAATTGGGTCACTAGATATTGAGAAACTGCATCCTAAAGTGACCGATTTATTTCTGATAACCTCAAAAAAAATTGGAAGATGCAATATCTCAACATTTAATTATTCGATTTGAACAAAAATACTATCATTCGATTCGTCTGGTTGAGGCGAATCAAATGACAGCATTTTTGTTCAGATCGAATCACGAATTGGATTGCTAAATATTGTAGATACGTATCATGAATATTACGTCCGATTGATTTGTAACACGAGTTTTGACAAACGTATAACATCTGATATAGAAGTTTACCAGCCTATAAAAGGCATAAATTATTAATATTTATATATTTAACGTTAAGCATATACCGATACGTTTTATTTTTGCGAATTTGTTTTTCCGGGCTGATCAAAAATTTACGCATTCTTATTGGTTTGTGTTTCAGACAATCACTGGGCTTACAACATTTAAAAGTACTAAGCCAAGGTCTCCATCATCAATGAATGGATGATGAAGGATAACGATAACAATAAGAAATTTGTTAGCCGGCGGTCTCGGAAAAATCAGTCAACTTTGGACGCCTACTTTGGATACCAATATTTCCACCAATATTGCCCGATTTTGTTGATCTAACGCAAAAATATCCACCTTAATTATAGAACTATAGATCGCAAAGATCTGATCATGTATTCCAGAGATGGGCGTTCAACGATGCCATACAGACCCAACCAGTCGAAATTTGCGACGGCACCAATGAAATGAAGAACTATACGCCCACTAATGAAAAGAAACGCCAAATACTCACATTTAGGAAACTCGGTACGAAACCAACCTGGAAACCGGTCGCGTAAGTTGTTAGTTGTTAAGAGTGAGTTTGGCCGCCATTTTCGTTTCGCTGGTGTTGCGAATTTCTCCAGGTCGCGATCAGTTTCCAATTTTATTTCATGCCGGTGGTGTTGTTAGTGAGTCTTCGGCGCTTTTCGTTGGTGAGGGTCCCAGCCGGAATTTTGCTGGGCCAAACCACAAAACAAATCAGTAAAACTGGTCGGGTCGGGTCGGGTCTCAGATTTATCGGACCCGGAAAATTTGAACTACATAGCCCAGGTATTTATAATCTCACGTGATTTTTTCTGGACACAACAATTACCCGAAACATTGTCTTCCCGTCATTTTTAGTACTATATACAAGTTAGATTTAGGCATTTCCGGGTTGATCAAAAATTTGCGCATCCTCATTGGTTTCGAGATCATCAGGGATCGGAAAAATCACGTGAATGGAAAATCGATCGTGGATGAGCTGGGGTAGTTGACCAAAACAATATAACAATCCGGTTTTGACCGGAACATATTTCCGAAGCTATTTTCCGAGATTGTTACAATTAGATACATCCTTTATTAATTTATATGCAATTTTTTTAGTGAATGAAAATATATGAGAAATCAAATCTTTCAAATCAGACATGACATGCATGAAAACTATCTCGCCACGCAAATTCTTACAAAATAAATGGATCATACAGTGATCTGGATTATGAGGCTGTGGGTAGTGGGGATGGGGTTTTAGGACGCTGCGAAAGAGATTAATTACTAAGGGGATTGAGAGTTCAAAGGAGAATAACGGTGAAGGTACTGAACCTCAACTTGTAATGTAGTTAAAAGAAGAATGATAACGATAAGAGTAACGACAGTAATTCTAACAATAATAAAATGGAAAAAAGACAAGAAAAAATAGATATTTTTGTGATTATGTATTTCAGATCGGGATCATCTTTACCTGACACGTGCAAATGTTTAGATCACCCAAAGTGAATTTATTGGTGATAGGTTAAAAAGTGACAAAAGTTTCATGATACTTATGCTCCTTATTACAAATTATAATTATCAGTGTTTAAATTATATCGAACAGAATTAATTAGATTAAATAATTGAAAATTTCTTGCTTGTGACAAATTAAATTAGATATTAAAAGACATTGACAAATTAAATTAGACATTAAAAGACATTGTCAAATCTTGAACATATAATTTAACTGTCCGCTCAGATACCCAATCAAAGTGTACGGTATCCAAAATCGTCGGTGTAGATAAGTGAACTAAATAATAGGATTAGTAAGATTAGTAAATACGTAGTGCATCATGCTTGAAATTATCGATAAAAAGTATTGAACACTCATCAAGTCGATAAATTGAAGTCAAATAAAAAAGATTCCTTACTTACCATCATCCCCAATATTAAATCCAAAAGTCCTAGAGGGCTTTATGGAACTCGATAGCGTGCTAACAAATGGTTTGGAGTCTCGTGACAACATGCCCAATAATCCTGAACTTGTATTCCATACACGGACTGTTCGTTCGTCCAGTGAACACGAGACGATTACTTTACCATCTCCTGAAAATGATATCGCTGTAACTGATTTTGTGTGACCCTATAAACGTTATTGACATTAATAAACGTGTTTATAACTAATAAATGGTATTCATTGAATAATTATGTGAAAAAATAAGCAAACCTCCAACACATGCCACCGTGTCGCCGTTCTCAAATCGTAAATTATCGACGCTCCCTCCAAAGTCCCAACCGCAAGTTTCTGCGACCGCCCATGGAAAGTAATCGACGGAAAAGTTTTCACCAAATCATGTAAAATACTTGTGGTTGTTTGCAAAACAGTTTCTCGAAGATTCGTTATGTTAGGATCCAGAGACTTGACAACCGCTTCCACTAGCGCCGGTAGTTTAGAATACAGTATTAATGGTTTTTTGCGGATGAATAAAGAGACTAGTTTCAAATATCCGTTTTTGTCGCACGGTCTGGCGGAGTCTATTGCGTCGTAGGTGAGCGTCGATATAAATAGAGGTGTGTTAATGGAGGCGATTTGAAATATTGCTTGGCGTGCCGTGGTTTTTATGGCAGCGGAGTTGGTGTCCGCGTCTATTGCGAATGTGAATAGTGTTCGAAGAACTGCTCTTGCGTTGAAATGTATTTCGGAAATAAGTTAAGGAGAAAAAAACCCATTAATTATCTATAATATAATTGATGATCAGAACAATATTTTAGAAAAGGATATGAGGCTCCCATGACGCGAATCCTCTCCCGCATAGCTCCAATGCTGCTAATCGATATGCTAGTTTAGATTCATCATTAAGTAATAAAGTCAACGATAAGGCTACATTTTTTGCGATCCTAAATTTATTCGATGAGAATTAATGATATTGATCATAAAAAGAAAAATCAATAGAATGCTGTTACAAAGAAAATTACTTCTTCGGCAAAGCATTCGGATTATCTACACCTATCATCGCCAGTAATATCGTGGATCGTGCCATAAACTGATTTGTGCATGAATCAGGTGAAGATACTGCTGGTACTTAGAGTATATACATAGACGAAATCAGTTGGAAGCGTCCCTGACACAACGTGCAAGAAAAGTGAAACCAACAATATGCTCACGAAATTGTTTCCAGAAATCTATTATTGCTTGTAGATCTTCTTGTCGCATGATATTTAATGACGACGAAAATAGTGTTCGTGCTGCAAGTTGTAGGTCCGCTGATTACATTGTAATAAATTTTCATGAAATGTCTTTAGGGATGAATAAAACTTACAGATATTGAAACGGTCAGTATAGATACCTGAAGAGTCTTGAAAAAATTTAGAAAGAAGATATAGGGATGCATGACAAAATCCTTTTCCTACAAGTTCTGGCAGTGAGTATCCGTAATGTGTTATTATATCATTTGCATATTTATCTAATCCTGATATAAAATTGTCAAAACAAGTCATTTTGTAAATAACCACTTTGGAAATCTAATTCATGTGAATGGTGCTTTATATTTAAAGAACAACCTTTCATGGAAAGAAACGACCGAATTAACCCAATAATTGACAATAGATGTGTTGCTGTCATATTCGCAGATATTTGCCACAGTAATTTTCGGTGTTTAGAAGGAGCAGCAATCGACAAATTTCCATTTGCACTATTACCAGTTAAAAAAACAGAGAAAAAATACACTTTCCATTATTATATTTTGTTCTCACGAAGTCATGGTCAAAGCACTGGCAAAATACCTGAGAAACCTAATGCATATTATATTCATACCCTCTTATTCCAAAAGTAATACTATCAGCAGGCTTTCTCAATCCCAATCGTTGGATGCAAATACGATCCAACGAGTGATTAATATCCCAAGACATCAGCGCCGAGACTAGTCCCTGCACAACGCTCGCTCCCAAAGCTCCGCCTTCTGTTTCTTGTGGTGGTTGCCCTGACAACGAATTCGATGATTTTGTTCCATCAGAAAGTTGTGTTGTCATGGTATTGGTCGAAGTGGTCCACGAGAAAACTTTAGATTGTTGTTGTGTAGATGAAGATTTCTCGTCGAGGTCGTCGCTTCCACTTATCCCAACTCCAACTCCACTACCACATCCATTAACTATTCCGCCTCCTAGTTCATTCGGCGCGCCATTTGTTTTGTTATGCGAGAATGATCCCAACGCGGACACGTGATAGTGATAAATATCATTGATGAGTTGTCTTACATTGATCATGAAAATGTGAATAGGCGAATTCGCTATTTAGAGTATACGGAAAAAGTCGGATATTATATCGTATATTCTTGCAATCATTGACTATTGTATCAAGAAAATATTTACGGTTCTCGCAAGAGTCTATCGCGAATGAATTGAAAGTCTTGTTCCTGTGCTGGGTGTTTTTTACAGGATCGGTCAAGTTTATTGGACTGAATAAGTTTGATCAATTTTAGTATTAATTTCGTACTATAAACTAAGAATTTAACAGTTAAAGAAACAATTAACCTTATTTTCCATTGTTTATCGCTTATCATATCTCGAGCAGCCGACCCTTTGACAATACGATCAAGACAAGCGGAGTGCAACTGAGCAGTAAAAAAAAATTTCGTTATTTGACTTAGTTTCTACGTTCATTCGATGAAAAGTGCCGAAATAAAAGCATAAAATATCCACCCACCAACCTGCCAAATGTGGACTGTTTCATCACCATATGAGATTAACACAGAGTCCTCAGTTGGACGCCACTGTATTCCCAATATAGGATATAGGTAACCACCAAAGACATACAGACTGTGGATACCGAGGTCAATTAAGTATATACTATTAACATAAGAAAAACATTCACCACGATTAAAAGTATATGAAAACGCACCAATTCATCTCCTCCAACGAAATAATCGCCAACGAACTATCTTTTCCCACTGATATAACACATCCCCGAATCCGAGTACCGACATCCGCGGGCGGTTCAAGAATTTTTCTGACTGGTTGCGAATGGACGGTAAATGTCGCCAGACGTTTACCATTTCTTAAAAAAATTTATCATCGTTATCAGCGTCATTAAAATATTTGTGGATAAGAGAATTAAAAAAAGATGACATACTCCAAGCTCCAAATGCGCACTGAACAATCCTCACCACCCGAGATCAAATACTTCTTTCCGAAAATACTCATATTCGGCGAATATAAAAAGGTTACACGGCCCGTGTGGCCACTCAGTGTTTGAATTTCTTGGGTGTCTTGGAAGTCGATTGGTTGTGTGAATACGAGGTGAATAGGAACAAGCTTTATTTCTCCGTTTTCTTATAATCAATATCGATATCGTTCCAATGTAACATTAAATTTAATTAATTTATGTAAGTAATAATTGATTAAAAAGACATAAACACAAACCATATCCAAAAGCGATTTGATCATCGTATACGCTGGTTGTTATGGTTACTTTTGATGAATTGTTATTCTGTTGTGGTTGTTTTTGAGTATCTAGTGGCCACAGACTGGATATAATTTTCTCTGATTGGGTAGAAAAATAGGTCATTCAAAAAAGTCGCGATTTATGGTTTAATTACACTTTATATAAACCAAGTTACCTCGAGACCACTTTGCTTCAAAAACTCCCGTCTCTTTATACTGTTCCAACTGGCTCATGGTCAGTAACTTCCAAGCATATGTCGGACCCTCCGACCGATTTCGGAAGCTGATTAAATACCAATTATTTGAGTTTTCTTCGAGGGTAGTTGGCATGAATACTGTAGTTATGGCTGTGTGTATCTCAGAATCTGAACAAAAAAAAATATTGTCAATAGTTTAATATAACTTGAAAACTCGTTAAATTTAAGAATTGGAAAGAAAAATACCATCAGGATGGTGATGCACAGATTCCAGTAATACTGGCCTTCACAAAAAAATAACAAAGTTTGATTATATTCAGATTAAAAATCATCACCTAAGTGCCAAAAAAAAACAAAATATCACACATTACCGACCTTGACGAAGCTTGCGATAAAATATTACTATGAATATTACTATTATTGTCAATGCTTACATTCGGAGGTAACGACGAGCGACGAGCTGAGCTATTAAAGTTTGGTCGTGATACCAAAGCATGATAACCCAACCCAAACTCTTGCTGACTTTTTCGATCACTGTGCGATGGCAATAGATATAAATAGGCCTCGCCTGTCTGCAACAAAAGAGAAAAGGCTTTGTGGTCATTATTTCATTTTCCATAAATTATAAAAGATAGAATAGAAAATGACCTTTGTCCATAACAACGCGCGTGTTTTGGAAAGAAACGCGCCACCAATCCAGATTTCATTTTCTTTTGGACATGTGATAGATTGCATATTAAGCACTTTGTCGCTTCGTATTGTCAATATCTTTACAGAATTAATAAATTTAGAATAATGAATCAATAGAATGGATTATGAAAAACAAAACCAAAAAAAAACTTACAAACACAATCTTCCTAGACACTGCCAACACGACACCAACATCATACGGATTACTAATCAACTCCAAAATTTTGTCACCGTGCATGTCCAAGTTTCCGACATATTCGTATTCTTTGATTATCGTTTTCTTCAGTTCGTCGAATGTCCAAATACGTAGTTTTCCGTTAAAGTTTGCAGTTAATAGTCGAACTTGACGCGCATCTTTTTTATATGTTATTTCCGATTTTGGGTAATGCTTTTAGATTGAGGGAATGACAAATGGAATAGTAAAATTGATTTTTAGGGAATTAACTTACCCGAGTCGTAGAAGGGTGTACAAGTTTCCCAGTCGTCATGCCCGGCCCATACTCGAACAACCTATATATTTAATGTTTATAAGTAAAATACAAATAATGATAACTTTTACTCAAAACAAATAACCAAGTTGATTACCTCTAATGTCACACAATCCAAAATAATAATTTCATTTGAAAATCCGGAACATAAAAGAAATTTTGCTGGCTATTCTTACGAATAATTGATCGATTAGTTACAAAGATCAAAATAAATGAAATGACTAAAAATTGAGATCAAGCATAGCTTGCTCATGAATTATTTAAATAAAAAAAGAACCTGCGCAGATCCCGCCAGAGGCTTTAAACTTTTCGGTATGCCATCAAAACCACGTGAACAACTTAAAAGACATTGTCCATCTAGTAAGCACCACTTGATTATTTCTCTACTCCAACATAATAAAAAATAAGATCAATAAATCTAGAGATCAAAAAAATGGATGCAATAATCGTCACAATTTTTTTCAATATAAAAAATCTAACCCGTCCTGCGAAGCGCTAATCACAATATGATCATTGCCGACACTTCCATCTGTTTGACTCTCGACTATTGTAAGTGCAGCGACAGCAGACTTATGGCCAATACATAGGATTTTGTGTTCCAGCTGTTATTTTTTCATAAGTTAAATAAATAAATCAATGGATCCAGTTGAATTTACAGAACATTTGAAGCTTTTAAAATCTATCTTTACTCTATACAATCTTATAATTCTGGAAAAACTAAAAAAAATCATTTGCCTACTCATGCACGCATGCACAAAAAATGCTTTCTCACCTCAAGCTCACTCTTCTCCCCGTTAACTTGACACCGATATATCCAAATATGTCCGTTTTTTAACCCTGCAACTATATGTCCATCCTTATAAGCAACTGTAGTCACCTGCACATTTGGCAAGTGGCTCCAGAGAGCCAAGGGGACAATAAGCGAGGCAGAAGACATTCTTATAAATATACAAGCTTCGTGTCCTATCAATAAATATAATATACTAAAATGGAAAAGAAATTTGTAAAAGAATGGTTGATTTTACACTACACAAGCACACGACACTTGAAAAAGGAATGTAATTTAAAAATAGTGAGAGACCAAAAAAGACTTATTAAGAAAGGCTTTATATGAGTAAGGGAATGAAATGATTTGTTCACGATGGACCAAAAGGTGGTCGTTTCTTGATGATTTAGAGTTGATTCATTCTTCGGTGAGCGTAACACAAAATTTGTAATAGAAATTCTATTTTACATGTACTATGTATATACTAGATTTTGGATGACAGTCCCCGTGATCCAAATAACCATATTGATCATGTAAATACATTTTGGCTTTTTTGATATCTTAAATATTGTTATCTTTCTTATGTTATAAATTAATATCTTTATTGCTTTTTTAAACTTTGGATATTATGATTATTCTAATATAATAATATTAAATATTCTAATTTCAGAAAATTCAAGATATTAAAATTATGTTAATTTAACAATTTTTATAATATATTATATTAAACAAAATAATATTTGTTAATACTAATATGCTAATTTGGTTGCTTTAGTCAAAATATCAAAATTGAAATATAAAATAATAAAATTTTACTATATTAAAGAATCAATATTATATTATAATAAAATATTAAATATAATTTTATAATTTATTTTCAATAAGAAATTGAAAAAATAGATTTTATATTAAATATCATTAATATTATAATATTTTAAAAAAAGAATTTATTAATAATTTAATTTGTATTTTAAACTAAACTCTTTTATTAATATTATTATAATTATTATTTTTTATACAAAAGTTCTAAATTCTTAAAATTAAATTAGTTATTTAATTTGTTTATTTTATTCTGGTTCAAAAATAATTATAATAATATTTTACTTGAAAATACTAAACTATTAAAAAAGAATTATATATATATAGTACAAATTATTTATAGTCATCAAAAATATAAATTAATTCAAAATTTTAAATAATAATCTTTATATATTTATTGATATAATCAAATTTTATTAATTAATGTATATGTATCTTTAATTATATATTTTAATTTTATTAGTTAATATAATTTTTAACTTTATATAAATCAAAAAGAAGACATTTTTACAATTATGTTATAAAAATTATTAATTTTATAATTTGTAAAATTCTACGAAATTATAAAAATCATGTAAAAAACTTAGAATATTTTACAATTATATTACACACCCCTACAATATATTACCGGAAATTTAATGTTGATCATTCAACGAATCAAAGTTTTTATTATTAAATAAAAAATTATCGTATTTATTAAACATA
>CAJVPL010001920.1:0-11156 GCA_910591945.1 Ambispora gerdemannii
GACTGGATTAAAGAACAAGATGACAATCAAACAAACAAATCAATTGAATTGAAGCTGTTACTACGAGGTAGTCGTGATGGATATAAGAGTACCGAGTTTCATCGTTTGTGCGATAATAAAGGTCCAACAGTAGTTGCCATTTGCGTAAAAGACGAGGAAAAGATCATTGGTGGTTATAATCCATTTGAATGGAATTCACTTGATGAAGAATACACCTCTTTAAATAGCTTTTTATTTAAATTTAATTCTGATGATTTTCAAGCTACCAATGGAGTTCTGAGCAAATATAAACGAGGATCGAGTATAGAATGTTATGAATATCTTGGTCCAATATTTGGAGATGGTCATGACCTAGTTCTTGATGATTACAACTCTGACAATTACTGTCGAAAAAGCTCCTCATATGATCATGGTCTGTTGAGTTCTGATGGAAGAAACGATTTTGACATTTCAGATTATGAAGTATTTCAAGTGGTACCGAAATAAATGTTCATAATAATAAAATTCATTTGAAATATTAAATAGAACTCAATTTTTAGATTCTTTATACATTATAATTGTTTATTAAACTACTAGAATTTATATCTTTAATTTGAGATTAATAAAATGATCTTGTCGATTTTAAAATTATATTCATCTGGAATTTTTTATCTTCAACATTAAAATTATATATATTGCTGGTCATAAGTAACCAACCATCTTAACGTGCTGTAATTCAATATAATACTCTAAAAATTTTACAATAACACAAGCCTGATTCTCAACGTTGCTATATCATTGTAGTATTTCTGTTCAAATTTCATAATTGTTATATTTTTTATAATTTTCATTTAGTATGTAATTTCTCGATATCTGGTGACCTGATTCGAGCGAAAATACCAACATTCGAATCATCTAATTGAAATTTAATTTAATTTTTTTTTCGAATTGCTGGATGTTCTTCTATCCATTTGGTGATTAATTGCAAAAATGGGTTCCAAATTTTCATAACGTGAATAAAAGAATGGAATTATTTTTTCAATTAAATTTTCTATAAAATTGAATGGTACATGAGAGGTTATGTTGGCATTAATAGAAATCATATTGCGTATATACCAGGATCAGGATTAATAATTTACTTTATTTGGGGTGAGTTTACTTGTCTATTTAATTGTCTGTCTAAAATTGGTTTGTAGCCTCGTTGTGGAATTTTGTGGAATCAAATCCGTCCGTATGTAGAATTATAAAGGTTATAGAAAAAAGATCATAAAGATGCTGAACAAAAGAAATTTTTTGAAACAATAAAAAAAATGTTAAATGTGGAAGTGGCAATGGTGGTTGCCTACTACATGTACATGTATGTACTTAATATTAATAGGCTGTAACTCACTTCACCCTTTCATGTATGTACACTCTTTTCTCGGAATTGAAACTACACATGTTTGGTCAATCAATTAAATTACATGTACATATATTGGTATGACTACAAGCCATTCAAGTTGGAAAAAGAATATTATTAAAATAACAATTAATTAATAACTAACTGCTCAGATAATATAATGCAACTGTTCACGTATAAACCCGCTACAAAGTATTGTTACCAAAATAAGTAAAGAAATACTATAATTTGAAAAGTAAAGTGAAAAGTAAAGTGAAAAGTAAAATGGAAAGTAAAATGGAAAGTAAATGGGAAAGTAATACAAATATTTATAAAATAATTATAATTTAGTCATTATTTATAGAAAACTCATATGTATAAAAGAGGAGTCTTTTCCTCTTAATGAAAGACATGATCAAAAACTTTAATCAAATATTTAATAAAGATCTTATATCTTATTAATAATTTCTTTAATTATTTGTCTTCAAAGCTTGAGAACAAGCAAGTGGATGCTCCTCCACTCTAAATAAGCCATCATTATTATTATTTGTTTGGGCATTTGTATAAGCTCCAGTATTTTAATTTAGTTAGACAATCTCAATAAGTCCTGTTGATTATTTGTTACAAATAGTCTCAATAAGTCTTGTAGTTTTGTTTCATAAGCCATATCAATAAGTCTTGTGGTCATTATTATTGGTAAATAACTATTTGTTAGTTACATACAATTTACTACAAGAGCTCTTTAGAATATTGAAGAAACTCTTTCTATTGTAAATTATTCAGTTTATCTTCCAACTGATCATCACATACAAATTCTCTAATTCCCTGAATTTAATTTGTATACGTGATAGTATTATTATTCAAATATCTTCAAATTCATCATGAAGTGTTTCACTTTAATACTTGTTCTCACTGTTGTAATCTTCAATAATTTCACTTTTGACACGGTGCCTCTGAAACGGAGAAAAGATGAATTATTTCTTCTTAGGTAGAATGTTGATGAAATACTCATTAAAAACTCATCTTCTAAAACAACAGTGACACAACCACCAACAACAACAAAGATAGTGACAACATTGATACCAGTGATGACAACATCTACATTAACGTTAACATCTGTGATATTATTGACATCAACCTCAGTTTCAACATCAACATCATATAAAACATCGACATCAGTGTTAACATCGATATTCTATAAAACATCAAGATACAACATATCACCATTGATAACTAGTCAATTCAAAGGATTAAGCAGTCCAGCCATAGCAAATAGTTCATCCATATTAATAACAATAATTCTAATTGTGCTACTTTTTCTGAATTTAATATAATATTTATAATTTTCCAGTTGGTAATGGGTCCTATGCAGTGTTATCACTTTACTGTATCCCATAATCAGAAGTTATTGGACTGGATCATATTGGACTAAATCCAGCAGCGCAGTCCAGTTGAACTGGTCTTACCGTAATACTGTTACAGGTTAGTGACCGATTATAAGAATTAACTGTTAATCTGTAACTTGGATCGGAGAAACGAATTAAACTAAAGTTATTTTATTTAGTAGTTTTCCAAGGTTCTGTGCCAATATCTTCGGATATTGTTGTATTCAATTATTAATTTGGTTTCGTTCACGTGTTTCACAAATGTTAACAATGCATTCACTTTTTCTGGACCAAAAGCGTAAACCCTTAAATCGTAGTCATCAAAACAATTATCTAAACCCTTCAAATCGTTTTCACCTCACTTTTTCTGGATCAAAGTGGCAAACCCCTTTTGTAACAATGGATTTAATTATTGGGATGGAGGATGAAAAGGCACCATAAGAACTAATTGCATGCAAGTAAGTAATTATATTTTAAAGTTTTTTTATTGCTTTATTGCCAATTCTTCTGTCTATTCTCTAATTGCTCTTCCTTACTCATTATATACATTTTTGGCTTTCTATTTATGATGTAATTTATGGTGTAAATTACAGTGGAATTTACGGCGTAATTTACAGTGGAATTTATGGTGGAATTTACAATGGAATTTACAGTGTAATTTACGGTGTAATTTACGGTGTAATTTGAAGTGTAATTCGCGGTGTAATTTGCGGTGTAATTTGAATTGATTGATACAAATAAAGAAACACACAAAAATCAATGCGTTTCTAAAAGGAGACTGTGTTACCGGTGTAACAATACGATCGTCAGATCAAGCAAAAAGTATGGTACGGACAATAAAATGTCAGCATATTATTTTTTTTGCTATACTCAATATCTGAACCAATAGCTAACCTTTTCCGAAGTAAACACAGGTGGAAAGGAGCAAGTATCCTAGTGGTTTTTGTGGATGGATGTATCTTGGAAATCCAGAATTAAACCACTATCAAAGGTCAGGTGGAATTCCAGCTTTTCTAACTACGTTGTTGATACCTGTACTTGTAATCGATAAGAATATCTTAACGCCCGTAGTTATTATATGTATATAAATAAAATTGCACGCTGAGCATTTTCTATTAGTCACTCAACCTTTGGTTTACTTACTATCGATCTCAAATGATTGGTCGCTTAAAATTTTCACGTGATTGTTTTGTTGCTGATGGAAACGATAGGAAAATTGGAATTCCGTCTAGAGGTTTCTAACACAGGAACACTAGTGTACTTACGACTTTCTACCTCTGAAATACGGTGCACTTGTTATACTTTCAACCCATTAATTGTTGATCCAGCAGTATCTGACATTCATAGATAATAATTTTTTTTACGAAGGTAATGAATGCTCTTTGAAAAGTATATATTATACATGTAGTGGCTATTTTGCATAATTTTATTGGTTTAAAGTGATAATTGTGAGCTTTTGAAGAACAATTTTAATAAAACGGCGGCGGCGCCGTTGTGCAAAAAACAATATTATCTGATCTGACTATCTAACTAATCTAATTTAACACTACGTAACATGAAATTGTGCTGTCCGAATTGACTTCCTATCGCTATAATAATTTACTTCTGCTGATGTCTGGATCATGTACATTTGTTGGTCTCGTTATTGAAATTTAGTGTTCAAATAGTCATGGAAAGGTGCCTCAGAGAGTCAGCATAATTTCTTGATTTCAATTTGGGAATCGTTATGCTCCAAAAGTTATTTTGTGTAAAATGCAAGAGTCATGCTATGTTAAATGATAAAACTATTTTATCTAATTCCTGGGTGTTGCTCAACACCATTTGAAATCTCTCGTTTAATTATGAACAAGCCAGACATATTATGAAGCGAAGTTGATAAATCAGAATGTATCTCTTTATTTTCAATATCATCATGAGAAATTACATCTATGATTATTTTTTTGGTGGAATTGTGTAAAAAAAGATTAAGAAAAATATTGCATGTGGAATATCGAAATTCATACGCCAAAATCCGAATGCTTCTACAATATTCAAGCACAGAGTAAGGATCCAACTTACATGTATAGAATATAGTTAGAGGATTTGTCGACAATAAACAGATCATCTTTTATTAAGAGGTTTATGATTGACTTTCGTCCTTAGCTTTTTCCAACTTTAGTTTGTCTGACAAATAAATACCCCAATACGAAGAAAAAATATAGATAGACTTAAAAAATAATTTACTACTATTCGGATCTATCAATTATTGTTTCTGTCAGATAATATATGCAATATGCAAACGACAGTATTTTTCTTTTAGCTGAATACTAAAACTATTTCATTTTTTTATATTGTTGCATACATGTCCATTTGTCACAATTCACATAAATAAAAAATAACGATGATAATTAACCAATAGAATTCTCTAATGATATGTGTAAAGCTTAATGTAACTATTTTTGATACGTGATAAAGCTTCTTTAAATTTATTTTTATTACATATTATAATTTAATGTCTAAAAACTGGATCTTTTTATAATCGTTGTATGGTACAGGAACTCTTAAATCGACAATATGTTCTATAATGTTATTACTCAACATAGAGGCAAAATTTTCAAAATCTGACCGGTAACTTTGTTCTTTATAACAAGTTCTACAAAGTTACCGGTCAGATTTTGAAAATTTTGCCTCTATGTTGAGTAGTAGCATTTTAAAACATATTATCGATTTAAGAGTTCCTGCACCATATTATCGTTATCGATTATAATACTTCAAACAAAACTCGAAAACAGCAATATTTAATATATTATATTGTACTATACTATCTTATAAAGAAAATAAAGCTATACCGTAGATTCAAAAGGAAACCAAAAGCATTAACTAAATTCTATAATAGCTTGTATGCATGTATTTTACTTTGAATTTAAAATAAAAATGCTTTTATATTAAGTGATCAATTGAAAAATTTACATGCATAATGATTATTAAATCAAATAAATTAAGTTACATACTTTTTGCCTTGACTTTATTGAGATTTAACAACTTTGTTACAGAGATTGAGACCTTTCTTTTAGAAAGACCTTGATCTTTGTTACAGAGATTGAGACCTTTCTTTTAGAAAGACCTTGATGATTGTTCTTGACCATCGCAAGATCATTATTCACGATACTTTAGTAGATATTCGGTTTGGTACGTTACAATCTAATTATCGCTTATCGTTATTAAGTCAGTTCGAAACTTTCATTTTTATTTATCAAATTTGCTGATAAAAATATATAATTATTATTTTTTTATCAAGCGTATCTTCATCTTTACGCCAAGCAACAAGCTTGAATGAATGGCGTTGGGAAACTTCATGAGCCCTCAATATACCACTATTGCCTCCAACCATCAAGTTTCAATTTCAAGTACGCCAATTGAATATTGACAGTGATGTAATCATTTATCTACCTAACAGATTTCAAAAGACTCTATACAATTGTTGTTTGGGATTCAACATTAATGTTCATAAACAAATTATTTGTATTTATGTTAACAAAAGAGAATCTGTTTTCAATTACTCAATATGCTAAATCCATGTTGAACCATTCCAATTCTGGGAAGGAGATTTATTTTGTGTTTTTTTCAATATACAAATACAATACGTCTAACTTTAACAAGTAAAATTTAATTAATGCTAATATAAATTTTCTAACCCTGTTTTTTCATATAATATGTTCAGATTGAACTGATGGACAACCAGTCAATAGGCTTCAAATTTTGCATTAATTATGTTTAAAATTAAAAAACCTAAAGTTACAAATCGACAAAATGTTCACACAACAAAGTTATTTTATATTTGCTAGAATCACAGATTTCAGGATCCTTGGTTTTAGAGCAAATTTTTAAATAATAATTCAATTAAAAACATATGTTTTTTGTAATATTTTCAAATTATAATGAAATTATTAAACCACGTGAAATTTTTTCTCAAATTGGAGTTTAACTACAATAACTATTCAATTCAAAATCAAGGGCTACATTTGAACAATTTCATCATAAAATTATAATACAAAATCTTCCGATGGGTTGAAGTTTTATAGACTGAAATTGGCACATTAGAACAAGTTTATTAATTTGATTTAATATTAATAAAGATAATTAACTTGTACAAAAATGTGTATACGAAAAACATAAAAAATGGAAATTTTCGAGCTATAAATTTTTAACATAATGCTTTTTAAATTTTATTTTAAAGCTAGGGACTTTCAATTAGTAAAAATTTTTCCCACGCTTTATATATGAAAATTGAAATTGTCAAGTTATATATATTTCAATTAGCAATTTTTCTATGAAAAACTGTTTTAATCGAAAAATTTTTATATGGATTTCACTATGTAATTTTAAATCGGGTGTTACTTTTTGGGGGTGCTGTACATGTATTTATCATCCAAGACTATAATATCTGCCTGAGTGTATGGCATTCCATTTAACAACTCCGGCTTTTAAATAAAAATATAAACTAAAAATTTTACCACGATATTCCATGAAACGTCTAAATATCGATTTCTGGAACACTTCGTCAAACCGTGTTTGTGCTTTGATAATGTATGTTCTGTATTGTTGGGTATATCTATATCGATATAAATCAATCGCAAAAATGAACGAGTCTATCGCTATCAATAAGGACGGCGATAAGTTATGTTTTAAGTCTCTAGGAGATAAATATCCTATTCTAAATAAGAAGAAATGAATAATCTAATCAACTTCTAAATATAGTGGCTCACACATGTAACGGAACACGAAAATTGACTTTCTAGAATTTTTATTTTCATGACTATTAATTAGTTTGAACAAAATAAAAGAGTATTCATCTGAAACCTTGAAACCACTAATATTTTTTAAAATAATTTGACAGCAGATCATTTGATTAAATCAGAATTTACGATAAGTAAATTTTTCACATTGAAGAATTTTTCTATGACGGATTCAAAATGCGGTTGTAAAAGTTCAGGTTGGTACATTTGATAAATACATATCAATCTAATTAATTGGTTAGGAAACTTTATTTGAAAGATACACATGCTGTAACTGACACTGTAACTGAAAGATGCACATAATGTAACCGAAGGTACACATAATTCAAAGATGTATTCATAGTGGTATATGATAAATAAATATTCATGTATGCAAAATATACAGCAATATGGAAGAATCGATTTTTTTAATTATGCATATGATAAAAATTGTAACGTAATGTGACTAAAGTGTCCCTTTTGTAAAAAATTTCAATTTTAATTTGGTTAGCACATTTTTCACAAACTAAATACGTACGTATCATTCAAAGATGTCTTTGTAATGGTACCAGTACTAGTATTAATACATGCATAATAAAATTCAATATATAAAACCAATTGTAATGTAAAATTTCTTATAAATAAAGAAGCTTCATAGTTTCTCAAAAAATATTTCCAATACACTATAATCAGCTGGAGTTAAAGGTTAAGGAGGTGGAGGGGGACTAGTAGGTGTGGTCGGAAGCTTAATTGGAGATAAAGCAATTGGTGGTGCAGTCGGAAGCTTAACTGGAGGTAATGGGATCAGATGAGGTAAAGCAGGTGGTGTTGTGGTCGGAAGCTTAACTGGAGGTAAATGAGGTGGAGAGGGACTTGGTGGTATGGTCGGAAGCTTAACTGGAGAAAGTAAAGCAAATGGTGGTACAGTCAGAAGATTACCTGGAGATAAAGGAGATGGAGGGGAACTTGGTGGTGTGGTCGGAAAACATGTGCTGGAGCCTAATCCAAATAAAGCTTAACCGGAGGTAAATCCGAAAAAAATTCACTTTGAGATATAACTGGAAGGTTACCCGTAGATTCACTTAAGGTTTAAATGGCGCTTGATATGAAATATTCTATTTTTTTAAAAATTAATACATATATTATAGTGCGACATTTACGTTAATGTATATTTAGTTATTAGGGACCGTAATAATAGAAGGTTAATCCATCTGAAAACGATATTAAAGGTTTATATAGACATTGGATATGTTCTTCTTTTGGATTATAATATGTAAATGTTTATTATCACTTTATTATTAAATTATAAAAAGTTTATTATAATATAAAACCTTCTAATAAAATTAGTTGTTTATTAAAATAAGTTGTCGGTTCACAATTAACAAACTTTTTATATGATTTGTACAAAAAATAAGCATTGAGATAACAATTTATTTAAAAATTGATATTTAGGACTTTCAATACCTAATTATTAATACACATCAAAAAGCATAAATATCCAAATTGATGATTCTATTTATATCTCCTTGAGAATACACATACCGTAAAAGTCGGACATAAATACTCCATGGGATGTATCCCTCGCCATTTTTAAAGACCAGATTGGGATTTATATCCAGGCATTAGATACAGGAGAGCATTGTACAGCATAATTTTTATAAGACAAATTCGAAGAAAAATAGCGTACAAAAATCCAATCAACAAGCCGTTATGTTTAACCTTAGAGTTGTTGTCCTATTCAAGAAGATTGGATTTTTGAAAGCAACTTAGAGATCGTTCAGCCTGACATGAGTATCCCTATTAATACAGTATACCCCCTCTATAGAAATACACTGGGAACGTATGTTCAACTTTTATGGTACTTTCACAAAGATTAAAAATAAGAAAAAATCTGTTAACTTAGAAGAGATGAATTCCAAAAATTACAAAATATTTCACAAGACTGAGGGAAAATATTTAAATATTAACCAGTTTCTTTTGACTTGTTGCATCTTAAAATACTAAATATTTATATAAGAATCTTTAACATTATCAGGATCTTTTTGTTTTCTCAATGAATATTAACAGAAAAATGTGTTTATATATTAATTAGTATCAAATCTATAGTTACAAATTTTAATAAATTTTTCAATTTTATATTAATAAAACAATAAACAGAAATTATATAATTTTAAAATGTCAACTAAATTTAATTTTTTCCAGTATAAATAGAATTCTAGAACTTTTTAAACTAATGCTAATATATAAGTTATATTGTTACCGGGAGATAACAAATTTCATTGATCTCGTGATTTCTGGAGAGGCTCGCTCATCTCGATTTCAATAATTTACTTCATCTATTAGAGCCTCCGATTTTAGATCCACTTCTGTTTTACTTTTCCATAATAGTAATTCGTTGTGTTATTTGCTTTTTCTCTTCATCTTTCACTTTCAAATTTGCTTTTGCTAATCACCTATTTTTCGCCTCCAAGTTCACTTTTATTTATCATCCATTTTTCGCTTTCGAATTTGCTTTTGTTTATCATCCATTTTTCGCTTCCAAATTCACTTTTTTATCATTTGTTTTTCGCTTTCAAATTCACCTTTCAACATAATAGTGATGATAATAATTTTACTTTTACAATTCGCTTTTCCTTTTCACTTTTCATTTCGTGTTTGTTTCCCATCCATAGCATTCTCAATTTTATTTCTAATAATAATATAATAATGTAAACAGAGCTGGAACATTAACATAATATGCAATAAGCAAATATATATAAAGGCCCTCAAAATATCAATAAAAGACAGAATTAAATTGCGCACAATTCTTCTCCAAGTAAATTAGACTGTAAAATTGGTGTAATTAATTTTGATTAGGTCCTTTGATCCAGAAAAGGCATTGATATCGTGAAAACGGCATATTGATTGATTATAAAGCGCTTTATGTAGAATAGTTTAAGGCTTTTAGCTAGAAAAAGCAAATCGTTGTTAATTGAATATCTCCTCTTTTTTCTTTTGCTGCAGATTCATCAATATTTTTAACATCGTGGCGATATCGCATTTATTTGAAGGACATATTTTCAATAGTCTTGCTAAATGATATTTTCTGCGTATTTCTATGACCCAAATTTTTTTCATTTATAAATTCATTGTATTCTGCAAATTCACAATCAAAACTAAAAATCACCTCCAATTGCATTCATGCTATCTGAACTAAAAGCAGGTCACAGAAATATCGTATATTCAATGGTTTATACTATACCATCAGAATATTTTTTTGTTTCCGTATTAATTCATTGCATGTTATGTACTTAAATATTCAGTCCGAAGTACAAAGGAAGTCGATACAACTCCCCCCCAATAACTAATAAATCGACAGATCCACTATAACAGACAAAATTTAAATAATGCTGGTTCCAAAAAGTAGTCCGTTTCACTGTGTATGTATTATCGTTATCTATTTTGATTCATATTTTAACTAAAGATATTTTATTTCGATTATAACAAAACTTTGCACTGATAGGTTTTTGTGCACACAGTTATCGATCCATTTAATAAGAAGATTTTAATGAAATCATTGAAAATTAATGTGAATCTGGTAACAAGGTATTGTATTAATAATAAATATCGCAATTACTAACTGGGAAAATTTTGAAAATATAAATATTATACTAAACTCAG
>CAJVPL010001921.1:0-11141 GCA_910591945.1 Ambispora gerdemannii
TAATAATAATAATAATAATAATAATAATAATAATAATAATAATAATAATAATAATAATAATAATAATAATAACAATACGACTAATAATCCCTCGACTAATAGTAATAAACTTAATAGTACTATTATTAATAAAGATTCCAATAACGACAAAAGTAACAATAATAATTCTAATTCTAACTCTAATTCTAATTCTAACAATTCTATTCATGACAACGTTATCAACACCAACAATAATAATGAAATTAAAAAAGAAGAAAGTGGAGCTAACTCGATGGCAAACGCTCAAGCTAAATTAATTTCTTCGATTGCTGTTCGACCAGACGATATTATAAACAACGGCAACAATCATATTGATACAACGTTAGAGCAAACAAGTGGAGTTGTTTCCTCGGTGTCACCGCAAACAATTTCTGGAGGGGAAAATAGTCCACCAACACCAAAGTTTTCAGACTCTGATAATTTAGGTCTTTTGGAAAATAACACGAGGCTTTCCTCTATTCAACCTTTGAATAACATTAGCATTGCTAGTAATAACACCACCGCAACTACTAGTAATAATAATACTAGTAATAATAATAATACTAGTAATCATAGTAATAATAAAAAAAATAATAACAATAGTAGTAGTAATAATAATAACAATAATAATAACAACAACAACAACAACAACAACAACAATAATAATAGTAGTAGTAGCAATAGTAATAGTAATAATAATAGTAATAGTAGTAATGATAATAATAATAGTAAAGCTGCAACAACGTTGTCATCATCACCAACATCTAAACAAAGGTATGGTAATAAAAAAGGGGTGACAACAAGCTGGGTTTGGTCACATTTGAAGAAGGATGAAACACAAAAACTAGTATTATGTCAAGTATCGGTATTGAATAAAGAAGGGGAACCCGTACCATGTGCACATCAATTTCAAATGTCAACGAGTACTAGTAATTTAGCAACACATTTACGAAGTCAACATCAAATTTATGATCCATCAAAAGCATCAGTTCCCGGCGCTACTGCTTCTGTTTCTGCTCCTACTTCTTCAATAAATCCCAGCATTACTTCTGTCGCTGTTTCTACCAATGGATTTCACGGTAGCAATGCTACCACTTCTGGGATCAATTCAATGATGTCTTCCACCCCAATATTAATGAGATCACCGTCATTACAAATGTCTTCATCTATTGCAATGCCATCATCTCATCAACAAGTTCAAATTCTTCAGCAACCATTAAATCAACAACATCAACAACAGCATCAATTATTAATACATCCACCTTCAATTCCTTTCTCATATCAACAGCAACAATCTCCATCCTCGCAAATTCCAGTTCATCCACTTTCAACTATTTCAATTTCACCATTGACTAACAATAATAATAATAATAATAATAATAGTAATAGAAATAATAGTAATAATAACAATAATAACAATAACAACAACAACAATAATAATAATGACGATGGTAATGATGATGTTAGTAATGCATCTTCAACATCTACCACTGTTACTTCTACAACCATTGCAAGATCTCCGATACAGAGACAATCATTCGCACCACTGTCGCCTGAGCGAATAAAAATGCATAATAAAGATAAGCAAAATCGATTAGTAGCGAAATTAGTAGCTTGGTTGGTTGATGATTCACAACCTTTTAAACTTATCGACAACCAAAAATTTCGTGATTTTTGTCAAGAAATGGATCCAAGATTTAATCTTCCTTCTATAAACTCTTTAAATACTTTTACGGAATTGGGTCTCGGTGATTTTATACAATCAACTCCGTCGTCATCATCTTCATCATCAAATGTTTTAGTGCCAGTAAAACGCCCAGCTAATGTATCATCATCATCACCTTCACCCAGTAGCAATACTTCAACAATTGAGGGAATTGCATCTCCATCTAAACGACTCAAATCTACCAGTAGTTGGGTTTGGAATCATTTAAGAAAAGATGATTCGACCAAAATTGTCACGTGTCAAGTTATTGTGCTGAATGAGAAAAACGAAGAGGTTCAATGTGGTCACCTGTTTCAATATTCAACAAGTACAAGTAATTTAGCCTCTCATTTACGTGGTACTCATCGAATTCTCGATGCAAATACTCCATATACTCCAACCCGTGCTGCTACTACTCGCACAAATGCAACAAACGCTCCTACGACTTTTCGTACACGCTCAACTTCACGTAATAGAGGAACAGCATCATCATCATCATCATCATTTGATTGGTCAACAAAAATTACAAATAACTCGTATCAACATCTTACCGTAGCTACCACAAATCCTTCCACATCCCGAACACATCCTAAAGAGAAACAAGAAAGATTAATCTTTAAATTGGTAGCATGGATGGTTGATGATTTGCAGCCTTTCAAGTTATTGAATAGTGTTAAATTTCGCGAGTTTTGTCATGATATGGATCCGAAATTTATGCTTCCATCAATCGAACAGATCCAACAAATAATCGTTGATTCGGCAAATGGAATCCAAGAAAAACTTGTTCACCTTACTCAAAAAAGTATGATCTCCTTTAGCTACACAACTGAACTATGGTCAAATGACCAAAATTCTTTCATTGCAGTATACGTTCATTGGATCACCGATAAATTTATTCAGAGAAAAGCCTTACTAGATGTAGGCACTTTGCCCATCAATCCTACCAATGAGCATTTATCCCAAGCATTGAAAGATCTTTTCGATAGATGGCAAATATCTGATAAATTACTAGCGACAGTTAATGATATTAAAGACAATGATAACTCAAAGATAAGCAATTCTCTTAAAGCTGATCACGTTCTTTGCGCTGCACACATTATCAATACCTCGATTGAATCGGGTTTAGCAAAATGTGACCACACCCTAAAGAAAGCTACTGCACTTAATGACTTTCTTGTGCATAGAGTAGATAAACATCGCGATAGATTTTTTGGAATACAGGCAATGGTTCGATCAGATAAACAATTATATCAAGCAATCAAACAAGAATCGGGAAATTGGAATTCTATTTATCTGGTTCTTGAACGATTACTAACGCTTAGATCTGCTACGGAGGTATTACAAACTGTCCTTGTTCGTGATGCTGATGTACAAATTAAGAATGATGGTAATGACCTAGCGAAGCTTTTACTCGCAGATGAGGAATGGGAAGTGGTACAAGAAATAATTTTTTTGTTGAAACCATTTACACAAGTTATTGAATTTACGGAGTTTAGAGAAGAAAATTCTTCTCTCGGTATAATGTTTCAGGCAATTTTAAAATTATTTATTCATCTGAACCAATCCCCTCAAAATATCAAAAGACCATCAATTCTCGAAGTTCAGAAAGAAATTTTATCAACAATGAATAAACATTGGAAGAGTCCGGAACCTCTTGGTTTATTGGCCACTCTATTGGATCCACGATTTAAATCACTGCATTTGTTACCTGAAAAGAAACGAGAAGAAGCGGCAAAATTGTTAAATGAAAAAGTGGCAGCTTTTGGGGATGTCGATGCACCAGTTGGCATAATTAAGAAACCATCAACTGATTGTGGTAATCCTTTGGCGGCATTCTTTGATGACGACCTTACTTCCTCTGCCAATAAAACAGAAGTTGATCTCTATTTACGATTACCGGAACTTGCAAAAAATGAAAATAAAGGGGCGCTTGAATGGTGGCTGGAAAATGCTTCAAAGTTTCCCGGACTGGCATTGCAAGCACGCATTTATTTGGGAATTCCTGGTATTTGTGCTCCTGCGGGACGTGTTTTCTCTGAAGATTCCGAACAGAAAGTTTTATTGAATGGAAAAAGACAACAACTTGATCCTAATTTTGTGCACTATATTATGCTATTCAAAGAAAACTCAACGCTGTTTGAGAATACGCCTTATCCTGTGTATTTTAATTAATAAATTTATTACAATTACTATTATTTCGAGGCTTGGTTAATTACTTAATAATTAGTGTGTTTGGTTTTAAATCCTTTACATTGTCACCGATAACCTATCTAAAAAGATGAGTATTTTCTTCCTCATTAATAGGTATAGTCTGAAAAGGTAGTCAAATTCGTTAGATCAAATGTAATTGTATGGAAGTTGTGAACATTGTTAATAAAGATGAAGTTGTTATCAATAATCAAATAAAATTTTTTCAATTCATTACAAGATAAATTTTAATTGGAAATAAATAAACAGATGTATTTTCTATCATATACCACGTGCCCAAATTTATCCTGAATGCTGATTGGTTTAGACAATCGAGAAGTTGCAAAATTTTGCATAAACTATATAACAGCGACGCGGACTTCTTTTTGTAAATTTTTTTCGTTATAAAGTCAAACGGCATCATAACGGTTTTTTTCATGGTGAACATAAAAGTTAAAGAGCGAAAAGTAAGTAAATCAATTAATGTGTCAAATATTGATCAAGAAAAAAAGTTTTTTCTTTAATCTTAATCTATAAAACGATACTATCTTGATTTTTCCGCTTAATGATCTTAGAGAAGGAATACGTAAATTTTTACGATAAAATTTTAATAATTAATGGTAAGCTTATAATTCAATCCAAGTTTCAACTATCACTTTATCAATATTCATTAACAATTATCTACTCAAAAACCCAATCTTTTTTCCTTCATTTCTAAAGTCATTGATTGAACCATATCAATCAGAAATACTTTATTATTATAAAAATCATAAATAGCATTCTTGTATAGAGTCTCGGAACTATTAAAACTCGTCAGAAATACCAATTTATTGAGCCTAATCAAAAATATAATAAAACCACATGGATCGCAAACTTCAAAAAGTGGCTGGAAGAAAAACTCCCAAAAGATTATTCTACATTGGTAGTGCTTATCTTCGAATGGGCATTAAGCATCGACCGCTATCCAGATCCAGACGCAGTCATAATAACAATGATCATTTCATGCCGCTGCCGTTGACACCGCTTACCCCACCTAGATTATTGGAGGAAGGTGATAAAGGCAAATTAGCAAATTATAGTAATGACACGGACATGATTGAGGTTGCAAAGATTATAGCGAATTTACAAGATGCTGTGGTATCACGTGATAGTAGTATAGTAGTAGTGGTTGACAATAAATACGTGGATGATGATAATAGGAATGATATTAAAGGAATCAAAAAAAGCAAGGATAATGATGACGTAATTATGAATGATGCAGATTTTATTGAAAAAGATAATGTCAAGACTGCTAGTATTTTTGATGTTTCAAATAATAACCAGATTTCAAGTGGTCATATTGATGCTAGCATGGAAGTTGACATCGTGGCTAATTCTAATAATAAAAAAATAGAAAAAAACATCGTGCAAATAAATCACTATTATAAGACAAGAAAATCAAGTAAAAATTCGAAGAACATTAATGACACAAATGTACAGCAAAAAATTGAAGCGAATAAAAATGACAAGATTGAAAATACTGATGATGTTATTAGCAACATTAATAATTACATGAATTCTTCAATATCTGAATCAAGTATTGGAAAGAAAGAAGTTGATGTTCTCGTCGAGGAAAAGAATGAAAATAATCACCAAGATGAATCTGAGAAGAATGAAGCATTTACAAAAGTTGATGAGAGGGTAATACAACATAAACGTAAAGGTCAAGAACCTAAAAAAGAGCACGAAGAAGTAGCGCAGGAGCAAAAGAAAGGCGAAATCGATGCAAATCAAGATGGAGATGGTGTAACGAAAAAAGCACCACGTTATGAATTACGGCCAAGAAAGTATAACTCTATAATATTTCATCTCTCAAAAAACAAACCTATACCGAAAACTCCGTATGATTTGCGATCAAAAGAAAAGCCGAGACGAAAATACAAACGACTTGTTGAGTATCCGCCGAAACTCAAGAAAATTTCCGAGCGAAAAAAGAAATATTTGGTTGCACAACGGAATAAAAATAATGATAAAGTTAATTTCGACAGTAATAACAGCGTTGTTCACAGTGACGCTGTTAGTGTCATCATCAATAATAATGGCATTGAAAGTAACAACAATGCTATCAAGGGTGAGGAAGAAGGAAAATCGGAAATTTATAATGTGAATAGTAATAATGATTATAACAATCTAGTTACTGCAGTTATTAATATACCGATCAACGGTTCATCTCAAGACACTAAGCTGACGGCTAATATTCAATCATTATCATCTCCACAAGAACAACCTCAGCAAACTGACGAATTACATTTAATTAATAAGAATGACAATAATGCTTCGCCACCTAATAAAAACAATAATCAAAAGCATATTCATGATTCCAACATCCAGAATTCGAAATCTCTGAGTCAAAATATTCGCAAAAGCAATGAAAAGACGAAAACTCTAATAAGAATACCAATTCCCAGTAAACAAACTAGGAACAAAAAACGATCATTATCTGATGCCCAAAAATCAGCATCTTCAACGTCTCCTAGTAAATCAGTTTTACCCAAATCATCGGCAACAACAACAACTACCATGATAAAACCCAAATGCCCGAAAATTGATCTTTCGAAAATCGTGTCTTCACCGAATATCAGCAAAACAGATACTTTACCAAAAGAATCTCCTAATAAAATTCCAAAATTAACAGATAATAACGAAAAACAATCGAAAATCACTCCCAATAAAAAAGGTAAAAACAAAAAAAGTTTAAAAACAGAAAATAATTCGAATCCTATTCCTGAAGTCACTCATTCATCACTAGTCAATGACAAAGTCGAGGAATTTGTTAAAAAATTTACAACATATTTCACACTTCGTAAATCATCATCATCTATTGTTGCCTCCGAAATTCATGGATTGATGAAAAATGACGACACATCAACTATCACTGATGAAATATCTAATGATGCAATTTCTCGAATAATATCACGTGTCTCTATACCACGTGACCCAGAGATCTTGTTGACTATCGGTAAATGGATACAAGCTCAACGACTGAGTCAATCCCGATTATTAGCATCTAAAATATCAAACCTCATATCGAATGCCCTATCGGAAGTTTTCACATTTGATATTATTAATTTGGAGTATTCATTGGACTCAAATCAGATTAATATTATCGATGAATTCTTTCATCATGTGGGATTAAACTCAGAATTACCCTTAAAGACTGTTGCTGAGGAAATTATAAAGATAATTTTTATTGCAATGCCTGAAAGTGATGGCAAAGAAACAGATAGGGTTCGATGTTACATTCAACAATCGCATGGCTCTATAATTATTACCGCTATGAACACTTGGATACAAAATAGGAAATTAAAGAATAAAAAATCAGTTGCCGGTGAAAATTGTAACGATGTGGAATCGGATGGAATGATATTAAAAATTCAAGAAATTGCAAATATGATTAAGGAAGGGACTTCGATTACTCCTAATGTGACGACTACGACAAAAGATGATACATCTTTATCAACATTAGTTCCCGCAGATGAAGTCAATAACAGTGAAAATATCAGCAGCACAAATAACAAGGAGGAGCTGATGATCACAAATCATACCAATGATACGATTGTTGTGCCAGCTACATCAAATATCGATCAAGGAAATGCAAGTAACAACAGCTCATCTGTACCCATTGCATCAGGTATCGATGTTTCCTCTTTACCTGGTGAGTCCCTTGCTGATGAGGATAATATGCATGTTAATTTTTTATCGCCGTCAAATAATATTAATAATCAAGGGCAAAGTATTGTCTCATTAAATGATTCTTTCAATAACAATTTATTAAACAAAAATATTTTTATTACTTCGATCAATGGCGAAGATTCAATTACTACTACTAATACAACTGAAGCAACCACATCAATCCCAACAGCATCACTGTCATTACCGTTTTTCTTGAAGAATAAAAACCTTGAAATAAGTTCAGCAAATAACAAAATTTATGACTTGATTAAAGCATCTCGATATCAACCTTACCAAAAGGATTATGTTGCTCCTTCTCCGCATTTGAAAAAAGATTCAGTAACAAACGATAATAATTATTCTACTACTATTGTATGTACAGTAGATAATACACTTGTTGAAACATTTGTCATCTATCTTTCCATTGGTCGTCTGTTATCTTCGCCGATAACAGTCTCCGAGGAAATTTGTAAACTTGCACCGGCAAATACCAGATCCACAATCACCGGTTCTACAATTGCGAAATTGACCTCCCGGGTTTTAAATCAAATCGAGCAATCGGAGTTACAACTAATCAATACTTGGATTCACCGGGAGCGAATTCTTCGCACCAGAGATCTGATACAAGAGGTTGTCAATTTGATCAACGAACCGATGCAACAGCTTTTCGGAAATTCTGAATTATCGAGAAATAAAAATAATAAAGATGAAGATCCGAGCGAATTTATTGTCAAATGTGGGATTGTCGATGAATTCTTCAAGTGGTATAATGTTGGAAAAGATAAAAAGGGACTCGATGAAGTAGCTAAAGAGATTGTGCAGATTAGAAAAAATAGTCGGCAGGCGTTTTTGGTGAGTGCAAATGGAAATATTCTTGAGCAAGGAGCTAATACTAGATATGAGACTAGGAGTAAGGGTATTAACAATAGCAAGTGGTTATTGGAGGCTATGCGAAAGTGGAATCAAGAGCAACAAGAACAAGTTTCACGAAGATAATAAACACTTGAACACTGCTGGTAGAGTAAAAGATTAGGCGAGATCTAGTGAAAAATAGGATAATGGTTCTTAATTTAATTTTGATGAACAAATTGAATAAATTTTTTGTCTTTATTTCTGGACCCATTGATTGCCATTTTACATAAATTAGGCAGTTTTATTTATAAATTGAATAAGATCTAAAAAAAATTAAATCTTGATATATTTGATATATGTGTATGGAGCAACAAAAACGAACATTAAAATTTCAGAAATAAAGCAAACCTTTACTAAAGAAATTTTATTCAATAATAAACATAATATTAGACAAAACTAAAGAATTAAATAGTGTTATCATTTGAATATGTTTTATAAAATACAATGTATAATTTACATGATTCAAGTCAATTGAAAAAAATAATAAAATAACTAAAGAATTTATAACTAAAATACTAAAAATATGTAATAATGTTTGTTTTTATAAGTAGCCAAAATGAGCTCAGGAATCTTCAAATACAAAAAATAATTACAATTATAATTCAATCAACAATAAGTAAAATACTAATAACTTTTTATTATATTGTTATAAATTGATATTTTCTATATTATTAAATTATATTTTTAACTAATTAAATTATTTTTAGAATTTCAGTCAAATTTCTTTTTATAATTTATATATAAATTCTTATTGAATTATATTTTTAGTTAATTAAATTATTTTTAGAATTTCAGTCAAATTTCTTTTTATAATTTATTTATAAATATAATATATATCTTAATATTAAACAAATAAAAAATTAGTTATTCTTTTTATTTCTTTAATTATTTATTAGTTAGTAAATAGCTTTTATTTAATTATTTTAATTATGAAATTAACTTAGTTTATTTATAATTTTTCATTTTAATTGCAAAATTATAATTATTTAAATTAATAAAATAGATTATAAGTACTTTAACTTATTATAAATTATTCTTGAAATTATAAATATATTTATCTTTGATTACAAAAAAATTTTTAAGCTTATTTTAGTTACTTATAATATAAATATATGATATTTATTTTTAAAATAGTATTAATTTTTTTTACTTATAATTTCAATAATTTATTTTATTTTTTTATCTAATTTGATATCTTATATATTATTACTGTTCTTATATTAATAGATAAAGTATGAACTAATTATAGTAATTAATAATTATATAAAAATAATAATAGTAACTGTATATACTTGAGAAAGTTAGATACTAGATGATTGGAAAAGAATATTAAAAAGAAATATATTCTAATACTTTCACTAATTAGATAAGTATTTTATAATTCAAAAATATGAATAATTTATTAAATTACAAAATATGACTTTCACTAGTTGGATAAGTCAAAGTTAAGTAAATAATAAATCAAAGATAACAATAAGTAAAAGATTATTTAGAAATATCAATTAATTTTTATACTTTTATTACTTTTAAAATTACTACTAAATTACTTCAGAATTACTTAAAAATTATTTTATTATATGTTAAATTATATTTATTTAAATATATATAAATATAATATAATGTTACAGTTATTTTCAAAAATTTCATAATTAACAAATATTTCAAAAATAGTAAAAAATATGAAAATCTTTAAAAATAATAACAAAACAACAAATCGATAAAAATAATATATATATATCAATTATTTAATAATTATATAATTATTATTATTATTTACCTTTTCTATCTTTATTTTCTACTTTTTCTACCTTTATTTTTTATTTTTTCTACTTTTTCTACCTTTATTTTCTATCTTTTTTTACTCTTTCTATCTTTATTATTTACTTTTTATCTTTATTATCTACCTTTTCTATCTTTATTATTTATCTTTTCTACCTTTATTATTTATTTTTTCTATTTTTTTTATTTTTTTTATCTACCTTTTCTATCTTTTTTACCTTTATTATTTATCTTTTTTACTCTTTTTATCTTTATTATTTACCTTTTTTACCTTTTATACCTTTATTATTTATCTTTTTTATCTTTACTATCTTTATTTTCTACCTTTTCTACCTTTTTCTATTTATCTTTTCTACCTTTTATATATATTTTTTATAATCTTATAATGTAAATAGAACTAAAATGTATTAAGAAATTTTGTATAAATAGAAGTACTGTCTCTACACACTCTCTCATATTTTAATACTTAAACAAATTAATAAATTTTAATCTTAATATAATAAGTTAATGATTGCCTTATTGTTATAAAATTAATATTTATCCTTGTATCTTCTTCCGTTGTCACGAGTCCCAGGCTCAAGTAGGTAATCTCGTGACGTGGGTATTTAACCAATATTTATTTCGATATTTCAATGGTTCGATCCAGTTGCTTTTAGAATCATGGCGCAGTGCGGCTTCTTCTATTCTATTAAATTAAAATAGGTAACACTACTACTAATAAATATCTTCCTTTGTATTTACTTAGTGTGGTGACAGTTCTATAGCAATACAGTACTGATATTCTATAGCAACCTGGTTGAGTGTCCAGTAGTGTATAAAGTAAGTGTTA
>CAJVPL010001922.1:0-11130 GCA_910591945.1 Ambispora gerdemannii
ATTTCTGTTCACATTTGGTATATTTTTTGACTAATAAGATAAACTTTCTCCTGTACTATTCAAAGATCACGTGATATAACACTGTTTCAAAGTGTTATGGTTCATAACAACTAAACGTTTGTGTTTTATAAAATGTATAAATATCTTTACTAAGAAGTAAATACAAAATTTAATCCGTGAATATGCTCAGAAAGGATCTATTCTATCATATTCACAGATTAAATTTTGCATTTACTTCTTGTAAAGATGTTTATACATTTTGTAAAATACAAACGTTTGATGACTTTAGATGTTATGCACCATATCCATTTTCTGATGATGATTTAATGTCATATTTTTTGTGATCGATCAATAAAATACATGTAATTACATAAAATGATTACATGATTTACATTAGGATAATTCGGGCTGGAACTATGATAATTTAGCATTAGCATGTGCCGACCTGAAGTATAATAAATTTTAACCAATAAAATTACGGTCATGTGATTTGTTTCAGTTTGGACTGATCATATAAAAAGTGACTAAGTTTAACTTTTTCAAGATTTTTTGGAAAATTGACCAGTAGTTTAAATAGAACTTATTGAAGAATAAGTTACTGGTTATTCCATTTTGTAAAGTTTTGAAAGATTTTAAAAATGTTCACTTTATTGTTGAGTTATGATTTTTTATTAGGGCTCCGAACGATTCGGTAAAAAACCGTTACCGATCGGTCAGTAAACCGATCGGTTCGGTGAATTTCGGTAATTATTCGAAACACACGTATCGAATAATTATCGACGGTTTACCGAAATGTTGATCAATGAATCAATACACTGATTAATCAAGGTTTGAAAGATTTCTGAATTTGCCAAATATTATTCGTGAAATTTGAAGTAAAATCGGTCATAATGTCAAGTTTTAGCACACTAAATGCTAATAATTAAAAATATTTGCTAGGCTCTATTCTATGTATATATAAATTTTCATAAAATTTTGCACATTGCTTCACGAGATATTATGCGAAACGTAAATAAATTTCTACAACGCATTTAAGCGATTTATTTGCGTTTCGGATAATATCTCGTGAAGCAATGTGCAAAATTTTATGAAAATTTATATATACATAGAATAGAGCCTAGCAAATAATTTTTAATTATTAGCAGCTAGTGTGTTAAAACTTTACATTATGGTCGATTTTACGTTCAAACAGCACGAATTAAATTTTATACATGTATTGATATCACCATTACGAATTACCGTCGGTAATTAGAAGATGTCGGTAATTACCGAACCGTTACCGAAAATTTCGGTAAAATAACGGTACCGATCGGTTCGGTAAATTTCGGAGCCCTAGTTTTTATCAATTATTTGCAAAATTAAGAAATAATAAATTGGGAACGCTATTAGCGTTGTAACGCAGGACCCCAAATTTAATAATAGTGACGACTGAAAACTCAAAATTTTAGGACCCATTACCTATATTCTTAGTAAACGGGGACGATAAAATATAAAAATCCAATTAATTTAATATTATTTAATATTTCAAAGTTGAAGAACTTTTTTCAAATTTATTAAAATTGATTTGCTAAAAACGCGAGCAAAAATTATTTATAATTTTATAAATGTATATATATTTTGTTTTTATTCTTCCAGAAATAGTTTAACCGAAGCGCTAATTAATCGAAGTTGTGTCCAAGAACAGTTATGGTAAATCCTCCTCAATAAACCGAATTTACTAAATAAACCTGATAAACGAATTTTTTTCAAAATTTTTTCCTAATAAACCTAGGGATTTGAACCGTGTCTAAAAACTTCACCCAGATATTCGTGTCCTTTTGAACTCGGGTATCCGGGTGAAATCGGCTAAGTAAAATTTCACAAATCTGGGTGAAATATAATGTCGGGCAAATGAATACTATTGAAATTAACATAGTGAATTATATCGATTGGTCGAAACGCGAATTTAATTAATAGCAAATAAAACATTTAAACTATTAATAAAGTTCGAATTTAAACCTTAGCATATTAAACCGGAATAGCATACCGGTTTATCAGATCGGGTGTATTATTTCGGGTGACCCGGTTTGATCCCGATGAACTGCATCCGGCTCTACACTGACCACTTCGGTTTAACGAATTAATTGCAATCTTATTTCATGCATACTTTAATAGAATATATCGGTATTAAAACAATAATCAAAAAGATTTATATAAAAGAATTAGGATAATTTTTAAATAGGAAATAAAAGTATGCCAAAAATTAATTCATGGAGTTAATTTTATCTATTTATCAATTACTGTATTTCACTGGTTATTAAGTAATAATTATGTTTTATTAATAGTTGCAAGCCATTTTTAGATTCATATTACATGTACATGTATTAATAATTTACAAGCCATTTTTAGATATATCGAGCGAAATATAATCTAATAAGTAAAGATATAAATGATAAGATATATAAATTATAAATACACAGTCAACCTGCCTCAATAAATTGAAGTTGCTTTAGGAACAGCTATCGTAAACATGCTTCGATAAACCGAATTTACTAAACAAATCACTTTGGTTTAACGGGACTGACCGTGCATAATAAAGGTTATAAAATTAGGAAGTAAAATAACCTTGAAGCATAACAGTCATCTTGAAAAAAGAAAGAGCAAATGTTTTCTAAATCATGTTGAGTAATAACCTTTTTACGGTAGATCTGTCTTATATCATGCAGTTTTATGCCAAATTCAATTATTCAACATCAACGTTAACGTTAAAGGTTAAACTTGCCAACCTTCTATTGTTTCGTGATACAACACATGCAGTCAACAAAGCACAGAATTATAAATATAGTACAGACAATAAATCCGAAAAAGTAAATAAATTAATGTATATCTGTATATGTAGGTATGCTTCCACACACATGTAAACATGTATACATGTACTAGGAGTTTGTATAATATAAATAACTCAAACAAATACGTACGTAGATTTTTTTCTAGTTTTATTTTTTAATCCTAACCATAACGATAATAATTAAACCAAGTCAAATTCGAAATCTTGAATAAAACAAATCAGGAATTAATAAAAAATGTCAGACAACTCTAGCCATTTACCACCAAGACCTCTTCAATTACATTTAGAAATACCACCACCAACAAACGAGATTTCATCGTCATCTTCATCACCACATCATTATCATCATCCCAGTTCTCCAAACACTCCAACCTCTGCTCCCATATACTTGTCCCCATCCAATTTATCCCCGTTCCCATTATCCCCGTTCCCATTTTCCCCCAGCTCGACCGGCAACTCTGACTCGTATCCATCATACGCATCAACTGACTTATGTCAAAGCTGTAAATCACCATTAACGGCTCCATACTACTGCCAAAAATGCACCGCGGAATGTTTCAAGAACCAATTTTCGAAATGGACAAGCGGTGATGCAGAAATCGATGCGATAATTCAAGAGTCACAAGTGACCGCGACCAATCGTGAAGAATTGATTGAGTGGATTTCGTTTGATCGATTTGGTGAGGTGACATATGTTGCGCAGGGTGGGTTCGGGAAAGTGTATTCGGCTGTTTGGATTGATGGGCCAATTGTTTATTGGGATAAAGAGCGTGGTGAGTGGTTGAGACGACAACAGTATAAGGTTGCTTTGAAGGTGTTGAAAAATGAGGAAAATGGTTTTGTTGGGAGTTTTTTGCATGAGGTAAAATTATTTAATTTGATTTAGATATAGTGAAAAAGATAATAATATTAATACCATGCATAAATACCATAATTTAATCAGTTTCAAGCTCAAAGAAATGCGAATAAATCCAGTCATGATTCATATGTAATATGGTTTATGGGCATCACAAAAGATCCATCCACTCAAACTTACATATTAGTAATGCCATTCGCTCAATACGGCGACCTACGAACCTTTATTCGCAGCAACTATGCAACATTCACTTGGACACAACGTCTCAAGATCGTCTATTACATCTCAGAAGGCCTAAGCAACATCCACGACGCCGGAATAATTCACAAAGACTTTCACACCGGGAACATTCTTCAACTCTCCACGCATCATTCATATATCGGTGATTTTGGTCTATCCGAACCGGCCGATGCTCCGTGTCCATACCAGAAAAAAATTTTGGGTGTTATTCCATACATGGCTCCTGAAATTATTTGTGGAAAACCATATACTAAGGCTTCAGACGTGTATAGTTTTGGTATGGTAATGTGGGAAATTGCAACTGGTAAACCGCCTTTTGCAAATCTTCCCCATGACACGGATTTGATGTTCGCTATTTGCGATGGTCAGCGACCGAACACAAAGGATGGCTTGATGCCGAAATGTTACTGTGAATTGATGGAACGATGTTGGGATCCTACCTTGAATAGACGACCGACAATTAACGAAATCAAGGAAATATTGTGGACGTGGTGCGGAGAAGTTGATTTTGGTGATTCGGAATTATCAACCGTTAAAAAAGATTTTATGCTCGTGGAAGGGGAACGAGCTAAAGAGGGCCAAGAGCAATTAAATCAGCTGCCGTCATCCTCAAATGTTATTGATTTCGTACACCCGAAAGCGTGTTATTCGAGTCGACTGCTTTCCACGCTAGAGTTTTCATCGAAAAATGAAGACGAAGATCAGGATTTCAGTAAGTAACTTTTTTATTGGGCATAATATTTTTTTTGACTTTGATATTTTACTAGACTCGAATTATAGCAATAGAAAGCCGCGAAAACGACAACTTGATAAATTGGAATGGTATTTTTTTTATAAATTCTAAATTAATAACTTTCGAATCCGTGTTTTCCATTAATATCTAAATATTTACAAAATAGAAAAAGTTTCAGAACAAACAAATGCACTAGATTACACAAATTCAGAGCACGAACAGCACAGTAGTAGTTTGTCAATACGGAGCAGTACTTCGATATTCTCTTCTGGTAACATTAATAGTAATAATAGCACTAACTTGACGCAAATCGGTTCTCTGTCCTTGTTGGAGCATTATGAGAGTAGTAACAATAGTGTTTCATCGTCAAAGAATAATTCGAACGCCTCGTCTCGGAAGTCTTCTATGGATATTACTTTGAGACGTGAGCGAGGAGAAGTAATACGGTTAGAACAAATTGCTGAATCTCCAGTAATGGAAAATTCCGTCAAATCACAGGCTATAAATGCTAGTGATCAATCGACTGGAATTACATCCGAATTCACTGCATTTGAAATAGTAAACACGTCAAGGAATTTTTCGACACAGTTCCGTGATCCCGAAGATTCAGAAGAAAATTTCGAACAAGATTCTGACAATAATCAAGAAGATGAAGACAAAAGCTTTTTCAAAGATTCATTCGGTTCTAACGACAAACTCTATACACCGATCCTGCCACCTGGTGTTCGCGAATCCCAACACACAGGATTGACGCCAGACATCCAATTAGTATTTGGCAGTAGGCTCTTTTCTGAGACTAAAGAAACCTCCGATTTTACTGCTGGCTCGCTATTTGATTTCGAATTAATGTCACCTCCGCCGAGCGACATGTTTAGCAGAGACAATTCTGGTGGTTTTACGAATTTGTTTGGAGAATATGATGATGAAGAAAGTGATTGCGAAGAGGAAAATAGGGAGGAAGATGGCGGAGGAGGAGGGATACCAAGTAAGGCGAAAGAACGATGGCGTAATTTTGATATTAGCATGGAGCATTTTAGTTCTGGTAAAATAATTTAATATTTCAGCTCCGTTTATTTTGAGTTTCGTTTTTTTTTTACTAAAAGTATTTGGGTGAATAGGTAGAGCGAAACGGTCACTCGTGGACAGTGATGGCGAATCGAATAAAGTAGATGAAGGTAAATTTTCCGTTTTAATTAGTCAATTTAAATAATAACGATTATTAATTTTTGTAATGGACTATAGAAGTTCATCCTTCAAGCACGGAAAGTTTCGTTATTTCTTCACCTGTGATGGATGGAATTGGGCGACCAGATTCTCGATACGAGTGAGTTTTTTTTTTGATTTGGTGTTGCGTATGTTTGGCATGATTGCATTAATTAATTCGAATAATATTGTGATTTTTAGGAAAAAACGAAAGACTTGATGAATTAGAAACATTTTTAGTTATTTAAATTAATCAATTTAACTTAATTTTTGCTATTCTTTTATTTATTCAATTATTATCGATACATTAAATTTTGATTCCTACGGATTAACTGATTAATTAACACCTACAAATAATTGCATTTACTGTTACCGTATAACATTATATAAAGTATCCTCTTGTAAAAACTTTACCACTTAATTAACCTCAAAACCATTAATCAGTTAAAAGAAATTGCTCTGTAAATCTTGAATTATTCATTTCGCTTAAAAAAATTATTGTTTATACTTTTACAGAGGAGATTTAACATCGTCATTCTGCAAAGAGTATATTAAAAATAAACAACAACTTAATTGCCAATGCGTTTTATTTATTAATTCATATAAAGAAATATATTTTCTAGAAAGATTTAAGGATGTTAATAAAAAAGAACATTGGATTACACTTGTTTGATTACAGTTAACAGAAGAATTTACAATTACACGTTACTCCCGTTATCGATAAAATGAAAAATAAACTTATTAATATATCGATATGGTGCAAATAGTCTAAAGCCATCCAATACTTTAAACAACGGTGTTAAATAACTTTTGATAAGGGGCGTGCCACTTATCACCTGATTTACAGCTAGTTATCACTTCTTATGTGATTGGCTAGTTGTTACAAATGGCCACAATCACACCATAGCGATAGATAGGACCATATTAATTAAAAATACACACCCCAAGTACATGTAGTACATGTATAATATTAATTTAATGACAGAAAGCGTTAGCGTTAGAATTTTTCAGAGGTAATCACTGGCTATATCACATGAACAATTTATGATTGGTTGGATTTCTTCATGCAAAAATACATGATTGGTATTTCATGCTTTCACATGTATATTCTAAATACTACATTTTCATTGGCTTCACGTAACTCATACTTATCAAATTAAGTGGTAGCGCAGCATTGGATGGCCTTAGACTGTTTGCACTTATTTTTAATGTAGAGAAACAGATTTTAAATTTGAAACTGAACTATTCTTACAGTTGATTGTAGTAATATTGATATAGATTATAAAATTAACCAGCGAGAATTTATCGAAAATCCAGTTTATCGAGGTTTATTTAGTATTGAAGAGGTTTATTACAACTGTTCCTGAACCAACTTCGATTTAATTAGTGCTTCGGGTTGATTATGTTGTAAATATAGAAAACCAAGAGTTCTATCTAGAAGCATTCGATAGAGATACAAGTCATTAATTTAGTAGTCTGAGATTGTTGAGCTGAAATTTCTTGAAATCCAAGCTTTATTAGAGTTAATAGTGCAGAACAAGCATTATGTGTAAAACTTATAATATTTCTTCATGATCAATAATTGTATTATTAACAGTTTGTAGGCTCGTATCACATCAACAGAACAGAATGTTTTTCTTCAACATACATCTATAGCACGTAGTAGGAATAGCACCACCTTCGTGACGATAGGTCATGAAATTTGTTCACCTCCCTCTTAAGACACTCATTTATTATAACTTTTTTGGATTCTACTGCGCATACAACTGTTGCTGTTCATGTCGTCCATTACAATATAGTCGTTTTTATGTGCATTTTGTATTTAAATAGAGTGGAGCAAAACTATGTCATTTCCAGCTAAAAGTCGCTAGAATAATCCCGTGAATGAAATATTGCTGTGGTTTTTCGGGCGGCATTTTAACGCGTTGTCGTGACAAAAAAACACATGATTTGATATAAACCCCTTTTATGCATAACGATAATGTTAGATAAGCTAATTTTACTCAGGTAAAAATTTTAGTCCCTACGTACAACATATTATTCACAGATCTAAAGATATAAATGTAATCTCGTATATAACTAATTGTTAATACAAAAGGTATTCTAATAGGTTATTATTTAGAATGAAATTAAAAAATAATTTACTATTTCTTCAATATTCTCAAAATTTCACTAAGAGTTGTTTCTAATCCCTCCATACGATCTTTGATATGGACTAGTTCAGCTTTTGTATTTTCCTGTTTTTCTATATATTCAATATTTTTTAATTGTTTTTCCTCACGAGATTCATCACTTATTTCTTCTTGGATTCTCTTGTTTAGTTTTTCGCCTGGAACAGAGTAGTATATATAACTAACTAGAAATTCATCAGGCGAATTTGCTATAAGATGTGCACGCGTTTGTATGAGCGCTCTTCTCACTAAAACTGTTTCATCGAGTGCTTTTCTAAAATAGATTATATGAATTAAAATTGATTCAATAAAATTATAAGCTTAAGAGAATTCAAAATTACCCCATTAAACCGATCAAAAGATTTTGCATAAGAGTGGCCAAAAATAGACTGCCAAGCACCGTGACTAAATCAACTGGCCAAAAATTCCAATTTTCGATCTGATCCCAACGTCCACTGATCCAAAAGTACACTGCTTCGATTGCTTTATCCAACCTATAATAGTAATTATCTGAACTATCCGTCCAATCTAAATCTTGCGTCAGGTTAAAATTTGGAGCTGTTTGATTGTTAGGATTTATTGTCGTAAAATTTCCAGTAAACGTTGATGAATTAGGAAATACACCTAGCCCGGGGGCAAAATGTAAAAGTAATGACCTGAAATAAAACAATCAATTTTAGTATGAACAATAGGAATAACGCTAAAAGAAAGGGACAATCAAATACTTAACATAGAAATTCCGAAGCCTCCAATGATAAATATCTGCAAAAAAAGGAATCCAAATATGTTTATGATAGCATGGATAATAATAAAGACAAACTTTCCAATAGCTATATTATTATTGAGTTAATTATGTATAATGATAAGCTTATTCAGATAAAATAGATCAAAATTAAACATTACCTGGCAAAACTCGCATTTGTAAGAACTAAAACAATGACGATTTTAAACCCAATATTATTTTAGCATATCGATATCATAACGCTAAAAGAAAGTCATCGAGTACTTACAATAACAATCCATAAAAATAACGCGGCAAATGAATAAATAATAACCTCAGCTTGACATTGCTTATTATACAGCTGACAATAACGAGATTCTTTGCTTTTATAATCGGAAAGTAGCAAGCCAGCATAACTGTAATTTACCCACAACATCCATGCTGAACCAAATAATGGCAAAATTGTGCCAATAAGTTCGAATAAGTATAAAATCCATGTCAAAGGTTGTGACCGATGTATATAACGTTTTCTTCGTATTTTTTCGGTAAAATGCAAATATGAATATGCACACATCAGCCAAGAACTAGTTGTTCCGACACTCGCTGCTCCATACACAATACGATTTAAATAGGTGTAAACTTGCAGCACAAATGTTATTCCGTGTATAAAGGGCATGAGGAGCTGATCAGCAATAACGCTTTTGGAGCGATGCCATTGGAAATTAATAATTGCTTCAATCGAGGGATTGTCGAAAATTTCACCAGTTTTATCATTTGTCACGAGATAGAAAAACGGGCTTCTATAGCCGCGATTTCGTTCAAGTAAAATTAACTTTAATAAATAATTGTATAGACCATTGCTATCGCTATCAATAGATTGTATTTCAAAGCTTGGCATCATTACTCTTGGAAGCGGTACTTGATAATATTTCATGTTTGTCTTTCGATACTTAGAACTGTAAGTTTGCTTTTCTTTTTCCAATTGTTCCAGTTGTTCTTGACGAAAACTGATGAAAAGATTAAATTCGCAATCAAATGCACGAACTGAACTATTTTCGGTTGGTCGATAAAACTTCCATGATTTATCCAGAGGAATTTCATTTTGGTAGAAAATTTTATTCTTCAATAGTTCATTCACAAGCTCTAGAAAAATATTATCAATTAGTAATTTTATTTATGTAAAGTTTATACAGATAAACCTCCCTAAATGCACAGTATGGCTGGGTCCGAGCTCATAAGAGCTTTTTATATTTTGCCCTCTATAAATGCACGCTTTCCTATGGTCCCTGGGGGGTGCATTTAGGGAGGTTTGTCTGTATTATATACATACGTACTTGGATATTTTGTGATCAATTCGGGTAAAGCTTGAGTAACAGTTTCCATCCAGCCTACGTTACTTTTAGCATTAGCAGAATAATATTCTAAAAGAGATTCCACCAATTTATGTTGATAATAATCACTTGCAATCATCAAAGTACTACGATGCTCTTTGTCGATTCTTGGCTTAGGAAACAAAAATAGAACAAAGTTATACTTCATTTCATTATTTTGATATCGCATAGCTTTTTCTGGAATGTGTAATCGTAAATTAGGGTCGATTAACATTTTTCTAACTACTGTTATCAAGTCTGCTTTCATCATTGTCGCCATAATACGAAAACGAACATCCAATATTCGGAAATTCTCTTTTTCAATAACAGCTTTTTCAATAATGACAGGTGCGACTTGTTTTATGTGTAGATGAAGATTCTTGAGCTCTGCGTATTTATTCTTAATTTTCGCGTCATCGTTCATGTTTTTTGATTTTTCCGCCTTCTCGAATTCTTGTATTTGTTTTAGTATCAGTTCCAAGGCACTTGCCATTCCTAGTATAGATTTTGCATGCGGTTCTATTTTAATGGAGTGTTCCAAAATTTGGTTTTTATTTTGCGATTTTAACTTTATTTTGAATTCATCATTTTTGACCGAGCTGTCTTCACGTTTAATTGATATAATAGGATCTTTTAAATATTTTGAAAAAGTCGAAGGAATAGACCAGATGTTCAATAGGGTTTTCGATTTTTCGGTTTTTGCCCAAACTTGTATTATATTATTTGCAACTATGATTTCTATTTGTTTGTTGTTGATAGCGATATTGTAAGTTATTGTCGTTTCGTCGTCGTCGCTAATAAACCTCAGTTTATTCTCTGTAAAAGAAATTTCTGATTCCGATCCTGAATCCGATTTTTTATTGTCTTCAGAGAAAAAATCTCCGTTTCTTCGAATTTCATTTTCCACGTTTTTCGACTCCGAATCTACACGGGAGTAAAATGATTTGATGATTTTATTTACTTTAAAGTAAAATTCAAAATCATTAACGTCATTAAATTTCAATGCAAA
>CAJVPL010001923.1:0-11129 GCA_910591945.1 Ambispora gerdemannii
CAAACGAACCCGAGTTCGCAAAATTCTGAAGATCGGCGAGATATCGTTGCCTCACGATCCGTCCGTCATTTTGCGATCTTTCATGCGCCGACTTTGGATACAATATTTCCACCAATATTGTCCCGATTTTGTTGATCTAAACGCAAAATATTCACCTTAATTATAAGACTATAGATCGCAAAGATCTGATAATGTGTTCCAGAAATGTGGGCGTTCAACGATGCAATACAGAACGGTGCGAGACCAAACCGGAAACCAGTCTACACCTAACAATGAAAGAAACGCCAAATTCTCACATTCAGGAAACTTGGTACGAAACCAAACTGGAAAACGGTCGTGTAAGCTGTTGGCCGCCATTTTCGTTTCGCTGGTGTTGCAATCAGATTCCAATTTAATTTCATGGCGGTGGTGTTTTTAGTGTGTATTTGGCGCTTTTTTTCGTTGGTGAGAGTCACAGCCAGAATTTGCTGGGCCAACCACAAAATAAAAGACATTTGTTTTTGTTTTGATAGCGATGGTGTATTAAGTCAATCCGGATAATTATGATTATCCAAGTTGACTTGAGCCTTAATTCACTATACGGCTTTAACGGTTCCCCCCCCCCGAATGGAGATTTACCCAACATGACGTTTCCGGTGACATTTATCCGACAATATGATCTCCGACATGATGTATTGCAATTAGGGTTAAGGTTAAAATTAGGATTGCGTGTATATGTAAAGTTTATTTAAAGTGCAACTATAATATATAATTATAATTAGGAAAATGTCATGTCAGGAATATGGATTTCGGTAAAATGGGTTGTCAGGTATATGACTCGGGAAAGTGTTATGTCGGAGAAAGGGGTTTAGCCATCGACGTTTTTCGTATAGGTCTAATATCGTATGTAACCATTAATAAAATTTAATTGTCCAATTGGACATATCAAGTTGACAACACTGTATATTATAATCTCTATTAAACAGTAATTATTTAAATTAAGAAAATTTAACGCTAAAATGGAAGCATAACTAGCTCCTGGATTATTGTAAGCATAATTGCAATCCAAATTGTAATCAAACAAAACTTCTTGTAGTAGTGTGTTGATTTACAGTGAGAAATTCCCCGTGAAAATTACAGGCATCACCTACTTTAATGGTGGTTACATGTACGATACAGGGCATTATACACAGCAATCGTAAATTACAAGATTTTTGTAGTTTATATATAAAATGTCTTATACTATATAGTAAAGTAGACGTGTAATTAACTGTAACCACCTATAATTATTAACGGATTACAGAGTTTGCAGGAAAACACCTGCAAAATTACAGGGGAACTTTTTTATAGGAAGGTGTATTGTGAGATAAAGCTGTTTTTGATTGTATAATAAAAAACTATAAAGTTTATCGCAACTGCCATAATAAAAACAAATGTTCATATTGTTATAATTTGGCTGTTGGAGGTAGGGGTGATGGTATTGGTGGTTCAATTTGATTTGTCGGAGAGATACACTGTACTTATCAACCCAGGCATAATCTTTTCGAGATAAATACAGATTTTCTAATAAAAAATCACGTAAAAATCTGAAGACAGATTCCAGATCCCAAGAGAAATCGTAGATACAGTAATTCAAAATTTTATTAAGTAAACCAAAGTGGGAAGACTAGTCAAATGCTCGGCATGAAATTTTGCTTATAGGAATGACCACGATACAGTAAAACCTCTCTAAATGCACACTTCTCGGGATTATAGTAAAAAACAGGCAGCAGTGCGTGCAATTAGAGAGGGTGTGCATTTACAGCGAGTAAAATATATAACTTGGCACCAAGCCATACCGTGCATTAGAGAGAATTTATATAGTGCGTGCATTTATAGAGGATGCGCTTAGGGATGTTTTACTGCATATTGATCACGTTTAAGTGGTTAAAACCACTAGTATTAAGAATTTAGTTGATGATTCTTCAAAATGCATCAGAAAATTCGGAAATCTCCTGATAGAATTCAGATTTCCACCACAAAAACCACTAGGATACTATATATCCCTTCCTACCTGTGACTTATAGTTGTATATTTTAGAACTGACAATTATTACTTTCCTACATTAAATATTAAAATCAGCTAAGTAAGTTAATTACGATCATAAAATTATTATATATAATAGTAATCTGCTATATCATCGATGCTAGATAGGGTTTTCGAGATTCAAAGTAATTTACTAAGTCACTAACTTTTTTTTCGCCACCGAATATATTTATCAGATTTTATGTAATAGAATATAATCTCTTAACAAGAGCTGCTGAATGCAAAAAATGGTTACTAATATTTGTTTTATTTGTTGCAGTCTTTTCAATTCACTAAAAAACATAAAAATTAATATTAACTTTATGCTCGTCATAACAAAATTGCTGAGAACAAACAACTTGGAAGTCTAAACAATGATTTTCTTGAGTACACTTACTGTTAAAGACTATAAGTGTTAAATCTTTAAAAATATTATTATCGAATATCAGGAAATTATTTTGAATAAAATTCCTCCAATATAATAGAATTTGTTATCTTTAAATGTTGAAGAATTGTGATCTTTGAACTGGAACACAACCATAAAAAGGTAGAATTTCGCTTCCTGTTGAATCAAAGCTATCACATATATGCATCTTTGCATCTAGTTCCATCCATATATAAAGTTTTCCTTTGTCATCAATGACAGAAGACACGTAGCATCGAGTTTTAGGAGCGTTTCCTCTGGAGGAATCAACCAACGAAAATGAGATTCGAATACTCATCGACCATTATCGTTATTTTAATAAACTTAAAATTAAGCATCCGTTCTGCATAAACTTGCAATCCTCCCACCAAATGTATTATTAACAGCATACAAATATTATAATATATATTCTGCACTTCAATTACGAGTTCGTTTTGATATGAACAAAAAATTGTATTTATCAAAACAATATACATAATTTTGCGTTTGTTTTTATTAGAACAAAATAACTGTAAAGCTTTTTCGGCCAGTTTTTCTAGAGTAATATTAAAAGCACGTCGTGTTATCTGCTCGAAATTCTGTGTCTCCTTGACTCTATTTATAATAAAGTTCCCAAAAGAAACAAGTTTATGAAGAGTTTTATTACTTCAAGAAGTTAGAATATACATGTACATTTTATTTATTCATAGAAAAAATTCATATAATCTCCAAAGCCGATTTTTTCGAAAAATATCGGCCAAAGCAAAAGCAGCAGCACAGCAGTTTATTGTCTTTGATATAGATTTTTAAATTATCAAAATAAAAATCGGTAATTTATTTATTTACGTATCTGTTTGATTTGATTTGTATGAAACGCACTACTACTGTATATTATTTTTTCAAGCTTTTATTAACATTCGATGTACTTTGCAAAATAATGTAATGAAAGAAGTTTTTCCGAACTCAAGTGAGAAGAAAAGTTTATCACGTAAAAATGGTACGTAGTTTGCTGTTTCTGTTAATAATAGTATGTGCTCGACGCTAACGTTAAGATTCTTATCTGTTCCATTCAATTTTTGAAAAAGAATAACTTTATTCAAGAATTAAATATTTTCTTGTTTATTTGATTATTTAACAGATTAAAATGTACATGTACTAACTTTTATTCTCTAAATATTTTTCTAATTTTATAATGCGGTGTGGTGTAATTGGACTTTTGGAGCTACTAGTCCAAAAAGCCCAGTTAGTTTGTGTATAATAATCAGAGCCAGTCCAATTGAGATAACATTATTTGGACTGGTCTAATTGACAATACTGTTTATTAGTGCTATTATTGTCTTTATAATGTTTAATAAATAAACTAATAAATAAATTATTAAATAAAAATTGACATTTACAGAAATAAAATATAAACACTATCGTTATCGTTATCGTTATTAAATAAAAATCAATTGAAATTCTTACATTGTTTATTTTAAATTGAAGTAAATCATTACTGAACCGACTTTTAATTTAACATTAATTCATCGAAAGCCATATCATCCGCTACCGGCACCGCCATTTTCAGTAGTATCTTTAGAGCACCAATTAGGCCACTTTATATGAATATGAATTCCTGGCTGATCGTCCAAAGATCCAGAAGAATCCCGTTGAGTTGTGGAACTTTTAGAATTTCGGAAACCCATGTATTTAGAAACGGAAAATCGTGAGTTTCGATCTACAACTTGATTATCATGTGTTGTTGTCGATCGCATATAGCCGGCGTGTTGTGGCATGTGTGCGTGACGACTTCCCTCTAAATCACATTGTGCTAATTGGCGACGGTGGAGTATAAAAGCTAATGTACCGATTATTGCAAATATTACGAGTCCTCCCGCTGTACCTCCTATTATTGCTCCGGTTTTTGAAAAGCTGCTAGTCGAAGTTGGTCCTTGGTTGGTATCACCTGACGGTGAAGCACTTGATGATCCCGAATTATTATAAGAGACGCCAGTTGTATTTGAATGAGGTGGTATTCGACTTATTGTTTTTACCCATGTAAAGTTACCGTTCAGAGTGTCAAGAATGGAAATTAAGTATGTAGAATTTTCTTGCTGTATTGGTTTTTGACCGTCTTGCAGGATACCTGATTTGAAAAATAATATAAATATCTAATTCTTACCGAATTTTTTATTTGTAAGATAACAGTTTACCAAACGCGACAATCATGTAATCCCCGAATAAAACAGCCGAATGCGAGGCAGGAATTGACTGGCCAAAATATTCGATATTCGGAATGCTCCATGAAAAGTCTATTGTGTCGAGTATTGCGAGAGCATTTTTATCTGTGAGTGGTTTGGTTGACAATCCTCCATAAATTATTATTTGTCTTCTGTTGGTTGCTTTATGGAAAAATATAGTTTAGATTGCTTTTTTGTTGAAATTAAATGAGTTTGATTATATTTACCCAGTACAGCTGAATGTGCAGATCTCATTGGAACAACATCTGAATTGGAAGCTTGCTATTTTTCTCGACAAAATGAATCAATTCATGTCTCGGCTGTAAGGATTTGAAATAAATAACAAAAACTTACATTTCTCAACCACTTTTGGTTAACAGTATCAAACACATAAATCGAACTCATATCGACCAACTCTCCTCTTGACGTCTTGCCACCAATATAAACAATCTTATTATCATCCAAAAATGTGGCGGTGTACTCGATCATCGGCAACAAAAACGAATCAACATTATTATCCACACTACCGAATTTTTGTTTAGAACCTTTCATCGAAATCAGATTGAATATATACATCGATGGGTCATTTTGTATCTCATTATTTCCAATTGTTAAATTTGTCTCGTTTGAACCGCCGAATAAATACCAATTTCCCGTGTTATCGATCACGGACGATAAACTTCGTTTCGAACTCGGTCTATCGGCGAATATTCCTACGAAGTCGACTGGCGCCCATCGCTTACTGATTGAGTCGAATTTGTAAGTGTTTCCGTTAATGACATTGGATGTGTTTTTTGACTGCATACAATAATTCATTTTAACTGGAATCAAAACATGACAGCAAAAAAATATTTTTTGATAATGATGGATGTTTTACGTACCAAACCACCAAACAAATAAATCTCTGTATTTCTTAAGACAGTTGTGCCAAATGCGATCCCAGGTATAGAAGAACTGGTGGTATTCACAGTCTGAAATTGAAGCGTATCCAAGCTGGCACTCATCGTAAGTTCAAGCGATATCGTATCATTAATAAAATTCGAACCATCCGTCGTCCCTCCAAAAAAATAAATTATATTCCCTATTATATTTGCCAATTGTCCATATCGCCCGGGTGTATTTTGCGAATACACAGATTGTATTATTGAAAATAACACTATCAAAAATCCTATTGAAAAGTCTATTATACGTAACATGTGTGCTGTTATTGACTCCTTTATTTTTAAAAGCGCGTAAATATAAATATAAGAATAACGAATAATATGTTAGTTTTTAAACAATCAAAAGAATCATAAAAATAAAAACTTCATAAGAGAAGATGAATTTTGTTTAGTTTTATAAAATCATATCTCCTCCGATTCAAAATCTAATTAATTACAAAAAAAGCTAGCATATATATATTACACAATATCTTATGTACACAATCTTTTTTCATTTATATTATTTTTTTTTACAATTATTAATTATTAATTATTAATATTATTGTTATTATCGTTATGAGTAAAAACATTTAAAAAACAATCCGACCTTCGTGACTTCTCTATTGTTAAAATAATATTAGGACGACTACTGTTATTCTGCCCACCACCAAAAGACTAACCTGTTAAAATTTCCAACAGAATGATTTTCTATTTGATCATAGCGATGCAGTCAAACATGATACAAATAAAATTAAAAACATAGAAAACAAGAACCAAATCTTGTTAAGTTATCGTTATCATTATCGTCATACAATATCCGTGCAGGATCGTGCGTGTTCGATTCACTAATAATAGGTCTTTTCAGTATTTGGAAGCCAAGCTTTTAAACTATATACCACAGTATACCGATACGTATATACGTACATGTAAACCGAACCGTTATACGTAATTGACGATTTTTTTTGACTTTTCTAATAATAGTTAGATATCGATAATTCAGGGGAAAATGTAACAACAGTTTTTTTAACGTTAACGTTAATTAGTAATTTTTTATTATCGATCGTTATCTCCATTTTTGTCATAACCTTTTTTGAGAAGGTGTTTACTGTATTGTTTTATATGGTTATTATTACTATTCAAAATTAGTTTTAAATTAATTAGACAATAGATTTATTTGTGTCATTAATCAATTAATTCCATGTAAATGAAGAAATAAGTAATTGATTTTTTGAATAAAAGCGAGTACGTAATGGAAAGAGTTATCTATACAAGTTCGGGGGCGCCTTATCGTTATTGGTTGCTGGGTCGAGAAGATAAAACGTTTCATTAGAGCAAAAAATCCAATGTTATGACGTACGTATTAAGTTTGTACTATTCATTACTGAAAAATTTTAAATTACGTATAACGCTTACCATAAAGAATGATGGTTTTTATTTTTATTTTGAAAAAAAGAATGCATCAGAATTACACACAACTTATACATTGCACTCTCTAAAATTTGAATATGTTTGCTACGAATATTAATCTGGCAGTTAGAGTAATACATATTGCGAATTTTATCTTTTATCACTCAGGAATTAGGTTGGATAATAAAACATATGCACTTTCGTAGAAAGCATTCTCATTTTTGAATTTTGACAACAATTTTACCAAAAATATTGGTCAAATAGTTCACTTGGCGAAATTATCATTATTTGTCATTAAAAAATTTTGATGCATACACTTTATTTATTCATTACTTCAGAATCTATTACGTAAATACGTACATTGTAAACACTTTCGTCTGTCTTTGAGTAATCTGATTGTATTTAATATTTATTATTATGCATTTTTCTATTTTAACGATTAATTATTTTCAATATTTTTAAGCATTTATCTTGAAAATCTTATGAAGTCTGTTACATATAATTAAAATAATATTATTAATCGTATAGGAGATGAATCCGTTCTGACGGTTGAACCGGGGTGATTATACGATTTTTTGCATTTGGTTTTTCTGCAGATTTTTTAATGGCTTTTTTCTCGGCTGCTGTATTAGAAAGTTATTGGGTATCAATATTGGATTATTTATTATTACATGTTGCACTATAAATTATTTTTTTTATTAGCGAACTGATAACAAATGAACCAACTGGCCAGGTGAACTGATGACACCTACATTCACCCAGGTAAAAAACTACCCTGGAGGGACATAACTATAACCTAAACTAGTTTCGGTTATGTCCTTAAACTGCGTCATCAGTTTCAGTACCAATCTTTACACCCAGGTGGTTGCTATTACAACTCAAATAGCTAACTCACCCGTGGCACCAACACAGGTGCAATCTCTAGTTATATTAAGTCAAATACGCCCGGCGAAAGTAAAAGAAAAAATTTTTAATAAAAAAATTTATTTTTAAATGCCTCTGATTAAGACATTTACCCTCAAAAACTAAGACTTAAAGTATTTTCAATCCACGCTTGAGTGTGGATTGAAATGCTAAAACAGTAATATATAACTTTGTCTCTCGAAATATTTATTTAATTTCGTGCTTACTATTTGATTTTTTTAATCAATACATATAGTTTATAATGGAATATGTTCAGTTGAACATTTTTTCTTAATGATGAAGGCTTGTTGACATAGTAAAATTTTGCGTAATCGCAAGTTAAAGGAATAGATCCTATAATTGGTCAATATCACGATTACCAAAATGCTGTCAACCCTTAAACACTACAAATACATTTTGTGCCAGAAATGCATAAAATCACCATGTATTTTTATTTTCACCAACCTCATTTAAAAGAAGGTTAATTATATGGTAAAAGTTCTACCGCCATTACTTTCGCCGGGGACTGTATTTGATTTCATTGACGCAGATGTTTTTTTTAGGGCTGATAAAAGCGGCCTATTACTAATCAAAAGTTGCATTCAAGTATAAACTAACTACGTAGTCAATTCTTAGAAAAATATCTACATGATCCCTGAGATTTCGTAAAAAAACTCGATTCATTTATAGCATTGTACATGTATAATATGCATCGATGAAGTTTCTGCGTTTAAGATTAATTGAATTTGAAAGCAATAATTACCATTTTGCTGTTTCGAAGTAGTTCGCGATGATTTTTGCTTTTGTTACTCATGTATTTATTTTACCAATTGATGTATGAATATAATTATATCAATATCGATATGCTATAAGGAAATTCGCACATAATGTGTCTGTAAAAAAAATTACGGAATATGCGAAAAAGTCTGATATGTCTGTAAAAGAAACGTAAACGACCACTTTTTGCGTATGTTTTAACATATAAAGACGTAAATCGCGTTTATTTATACTCAATTACGTCTAAAACACACGTAAAAAGTGGTCGTTTACGTTTCTTTTACAGACATATCAGACTTTTTTTGCATATTTCCGTATTTTTTTTTACAGACATATATTGAAATATACAAGCATAGGGATGCAAACTTAAGAGCTAGAGATAGCAATAAACTGCATCTAGGTACAATATAGAATGCATTTGGATATACATGTACTATCGCTATAGACTGTCTCACCTTAAAATTACTTGCGTGTCACTTAATTACTGTGTGACCGAAATTTGACATGCCGATATTATATCGTATGAACATTTTTACGTAATTATTTTTTCTGTCTATTAATCAGAAATCATCCGAAATTACTGATTGCTTTTGTTAAAAATTAAATTAGGTGACTTTTCCTTTTGCTCTTTGTTTAATTTCTATATTCATATGAACAATCAATAAAATAGTTACTATGAATAGCTTATATCGATATTTATTAACCTTTATATTATATTTCTTTTTTAATAAATTCTTGATTAGATATTGTGATTTGATATAATTGTTATCTAATTGAAATAGTTTTATTTATATCTATTACAAGTTTGTTTACTAATTCTTATAAACTTGAATTTGGATTGAAAGAGAGAATTAAACAAATAAACTAAATATTAAAGAAAAGAAAGTATCTAATTCTATATCAATTTCTATGAAAATTATAATAATGCAAAGATATAATAAAAATATAAAAAAGTTATAAAAAAAATAAAGATCAAAAGGGGAGAGAAAGAAATATAAGAGAATAAATAAGAAGAGAATTTAAGATACTAATTCTCTATTATTATATAAAGTTTTCTAGAGCTAAGATAATTTGTAATAATACAATAATAAAACTTTTTTGCTTTGTTCTTCTTATGAGTGAGGAATAACAAATATAATAAAATCAAACTAATAAAAATCAAATATTTAATCAAATTTAATAAATTCAATAACAACTTTTTGTTTAGTATAATATAATACAAAGTCAATAATCCATTTTGTTTAGCACAATATAATTCAAAATCAATAATCCAATAATAATATTTTGTTTAATACAAAGTCACTTGTATGCAAGCTTTAATATATATAATTGAAAACAAAAAAGATGAATATTATTTGGAAAAAGATTTTTGTTAAAAGAGAATTTTATTTTTTAGTTATAACATATTGAGTTAAAACTCAAATAACACCTTTATTTATAAAATACAAATTTTAATATATGAGTTATTTAATAGTAAAGTATCTAATTCAAAAAGAATAAAATAATAAATAAAATATCAGATAAAAATAAAATATTAAAATATTAAATAGAAAATAAAATAAAATATTAGATAAAAATAATAAATAAATAATGAATAAATAATAAAATAAAGAAAAAAATATTAAATAAAATATTAAATAAAAAATAAGATATTAAACTATTTTACTATAACTATTTTTAAGTAATTTTTTGTATAAATCAATAAATTTCTTTAAGAATTTAAGAAATATTACTAATATTAAATTAAAATAATGATTTTATTTTAGTTTAAATATTTATTGAACTTTATTAAATTAATTTTAATTATAATAATATTATAATTTATTTGTCAAGTTAGTTTATATAATTATTTTTTTAAGTTATCCATATTAATTTTTGATTCTTTTTGTTTTTAACAAGAATTTTTTAACTATATATAATCTAAATAAAATTCATTATTATAAATAATCAAATAGAGTTTATTATTAATATATTTCAAGTAAACTAATTATAATTTTCTCTCTAATATAATTTATTAATATATAACTTGAAATATTTCAATATTTAATACTTTTTTAAATCTATTATACTTAATTATTTTGATTTTATTTTTAATATTTTCTTTATAAATATATATTATTTTTGTATTAAACTAGTAATTTTATAAATTAAACTAAATTTAAATCAAACTTTGACTTGAGTTCAAGAAAAATTTAAATTTTAAACTAATTATTATATAAGTTTGAGTCTGATTTGAATTTTATTAGAAATTAATATATATTATTATATATTAATTTGTAGTTTTAAAAATGAGCTATAACTTTAATTATAAGTATTGTTATAATAGTAACATAAAAATTGCAAATTCAAAAATAATTGAAAAACATGAAAATCCTAAAATATTCATATAATGATAAAATCCTCTAATATTATTTTACTTTTATTATTTCACTTTTTATTTTTATCTGATATTTTATT
>CAJVPL010001924.1:0-11126 GCA_910591945.1 Ambispora gerdemannii
AGAAAAAGGGAATAAATATAATATTTAGGATATAAATATAAGATTTAGAGTAATAAAATAAAAGTGAGATAATTATACGATTGGATAAAAATAATAATAATTAGGTGATAAAAAAATTAAGAAAAAGAGAATTTCGCATAATCAATGAAAGATTATTGAATTAGATAAATTTATATTACTACGGTAATAATGTTTTATTAAGTTTAGCTTCTGCTTTTTTAAATTTTTGAAGTTGTGATCTAATTTCTAATAAATTCTGATTAAATTTAATAATATTAATCACTGGAATTAGATCTTTTATTTGTAATAGTATATTATTAATATAATTAAAATTATTAATTAATATTATTTTGTATGTGTAAATTGGATTACTAATTAGATGTGTGGCTTTTTGTATATTGAATAATTTTTTTGATAAAGAATTATTATGAAAAATTAACTTTTTTTTCAAGTTTTTCTTAGCTGTGAATAATATAAAATCTTTAATCAATTTTTATTAATTATTTAGAGAAGTATCATGATTTATTTGATTAGTTGTAAAATAATTTTTTGAGTTATCATTAAATAATTATCAGATTTCTTTAGTGATATTTTTTGTGATATAAGATATTTTTTTTAATCCATTTGTTAATAATAATTTTGAATATATTAAGTAAGAAGAAGTTAAGTAAGAAATCTGAAATCATCATTTTATAATTAGTATTAATTCATTCTAAATCTATAATAGCTGAATATTTGAAATAACTTGTAGTGAGAGAACAACTTTATATTATATCAAGCTTTCTGATTATATTATTTCTTTCATATATATATCTATTGGAGTTGAGTTTGAAATTTTTAAAAATTAGCATGTTGATGAAACTGTGTTTTGAAGATTGCCAGTAGTGTTTGTTGAAGTTTTCTAATATAATTATCTAATTATTATTATATGATATTTTGTTGATATATTTGGGTATGATATTTTGATATATTTGGGTATGATATTTTGTTGATATATTTGGATATGATATTTTTGGTTTCTTTTTCTTTATTATATCTAACAGCTAATAAGTAAATGATTTTAATTTATTAGTAAAGGCTAAAGTAATATAAATGAGTCTGCTACTTATAATTAAGATTTTTTGAATATAATATACAAAATGATTATTGATAAGAAGACTGATTCTTGATCCAAAGCTCTTTTGTTATTGTATATTTATATATATTTGAATTGATTATATTATTTAAATGCAAATTTTGCTAGTCATTGTAATAGTTTTATTTTAGTAATAATTAAAAAATCTAAATTGAAAAAGTTATATTTTGAATTATAATTAGAGATTTTGTCATTAAATCTGAGATCTCAGTCATTGATTGTGATAAATCTTTATATATTAATATCTTTCTTTATGATTAAGAATTCATTATTATTGATAATATTATCAGATTGAATATTAAAAATTAATTATGTTTTATTATTGTTTGTGATAAAAGAAGGAGATTGAAAAGTATAGAAACTTAAGTTTCTATTGTTGTTATCTATTTAAATATATAAAGTGATTGAACTGAAAGATCTAGTTAATATAGTATTATTGTAAGAGTTTATAATTGAAAGATTTTTCTATTTAATTCATTCTGTACATGAGAGTTTATTTGTTTAAGCTGAATGATTTCTTTTCTTTTTCATCTAAAAGTATGTTGAGATATTTTTGTAATTGTAAAGGAATTGGTTTTTTTAATTTTGTTATCGCAGGAAATGTGTTAAAAATTAGTATTGTAGAAATATGATTAGTATAGTTTTTTTATATCTTTTAATGAGAGTGTTTAGCTTGTTTTTGATATGATTAATTTTGAATTAATAAAATTGAATCATTAATTAAAGTTGAACAAGTCTTCTTTAAATTTGTTGATTTTTTTAGTATATTAATAATTTTTGCTAATATCATTGGTATTTTCTTGAGAGAGTAATAAATTTGTATTTATTATATTTCATGATCTTTGTATTAGTTTTTCTTGTAATTTTGTTAATTGTAATATGTTAGAGAAATTTGTAAATTTGGTATTATTAAAAAGAATTTTTTTATAGTTAAATGTTGATGAAGTGATAATTGATTTGTGATAGTTAATATCACATCATTCATAAAGTTTATTTAGCTATTGATATTAATAGATCTTTTTATTTTTGTAAGAGCACTTTTTTATAATGTGATTTGCAGAGAAACAAATGTAGCATAATGAAATTTCAGCACTTTTCCATTTAAATTTGTTGTTTTTAAATATAAAGTTTCTGTTCATGATTTTTGTAAAATCAATTTTTGATTTGAAAATAATAATAGCAAAGTGTTGTTGAGTATATCAAACTGGAAAGCATGAAATATAACATAATTTTTTATTAATTAACTGAATCATATCTTTTAATTCATATATAGTTGTGTTATAAGAAAGATTGATTAGTTTTACTATAAATGTATCTTATTATTTAAGAATTATAGATTAGTCAAGAAGAAAAAGAATTTGAATATGATCTATTTTGAGTAAAGTAGATTATTTTTCTATTGCAGTTTTGGCTTGATTTTTTATTTCATATTGTATGACAATATAGAATCATTTTGATATAATTTATTATTTGATTTTAATAATTTGACTAAACTTAAACATTGTTATCTGAATTTGTTTTTGAATAGTATTAATAAATATATTATAAAGAGTGATAGTAGTTTCAGATTTTATGATAAAGAGAAAGATCAAACTTGTATTAATGATATGAGTTTTGTTAATTTCAACATTGATTATATTATTGAGAACTTTCATGTTTGAGAATTCTAAGCATATATATTTGAGCTTTTCATATAAAATGAATTTGAATCTGATAAAGCCTTGCATTTGATAAAAGTGTGAGTTAATATATTTAATATATTTAATATATTTAATATTAACTTTGGTATTATCTTCAAGAAGTGCTTGTTCAGCAATTCATAATCAATATCTTTTTGTACTTATAATGATTTTTTATTCAGATATCAATATTTATCAGTGTGAATTATTAGAGTTATGAATAAATTTAAATGAGTTGTGAATTAATTCTTATATACACTTGTATAATATTGAATTTTTGGAATTTGTGTTTGATGTAGAAATTGAGTTAATTTTCAAATTGAATTATTGATCTGTATTCAAATTGGATTATTAATTTGTATTCATATTAATGATATTATTATTATCTTTCATAGTATAAATATCATTATTTTCAGTTTTCATATTTATACTGTGTATATAAAACAAATTTTAAGAATCAGGAATATGGCTTTTTGTAAGAACTTGCATTTTTTGATTCAAAAATTGTATTAAAATTATTATTGAGATTGTTACTAGAAATAAGCTGACCAATATTTTTTGAAGATATAAGATTAATATATTCTATAATACAGTTAATAGTAAAAGTTAGAGAGTTAATAATAATAATATTATTTTTGTGAGATTAAACATTTTATTTTGTTTAAAGAAAAAATTAGATGAGAGTGTTATAATATTAGAAAAGAAAAAGAAAAATACATAAAATAAAAAATATTATTTATTTATTTAGAATTTTATTTTGTTTTTGTTTTTTAATAATTTTAAGTATATTTGAGGAGAAGAAAAAATAAAAAGAAAAAGAAATAATAGTTATTAATATTAAAAATAAAGCTTGATGTGTATAGAATCTTTTAATATAAGTAACTTCTTCTTTTCTTTGATTAGATTTTTAAATTTTTGCTCTTGAAAAAATATGGCTCTGTTCAATCAAGAAATTGATAGGGAAGAAATGTGAAAAGAAATTTTTTACATAATTATTTTATTAATAATTAATTACTTTTATTATATTAATATTTTTAATAATTTAAATTTATTTAATTAATTATTTATTATTTAATTATTTATTTCTATTAAATGAAATTGAAATCATATAACTTTTTTCATATAATTTGAACATATAATAATATTTAGTAATATGTTATAATATTTAATAATATATTATAATATTTAGTAATATTTTATAATGTTTAATAATATTTTATAATGTTCAGTAATATATTATAATATTTAGCAATATATTATAATGTGTAGACTAAATTATTATATATATAAGAAATGCTTTTTATGTTATAAAAAAGATAAGTTATAATTAATTAGATTCAATATACAATAAATAAAATACCTTTAATTAAATATCTAATATTTGATTATTTTTATTATTAATATATAAAATTTAATTAAATAATAATAACATTATAATAATAGTATTTATTATGCATTATATTGAATACTCAATCAGATTGCTAAAGAATATCAATATTATATTATTTTAGAATTATTCTTATATTAAGTAGATAACAGAAATCTATTAGTAATAATAGTAATCTATTTTGATAATAGAAGAAGATATATTTATTACATATAGATTTTGAGATCACATAACTTATTATAAATTGATTTTATAGAAAATATAATTAATAATTATAATTGAAAACAAGTTATAATTAATAATAAATATTAAAAAGAGCACTAAAAATTGAATTATAATAACATAATGCATATTTTTGAAAAAATTGAAAATTTATCAACAAAAATAGTAATTGATAGTGGAATAGTTAGCAATATAGTATTTTATAATAATCTAAAAAAAATAGATTGAAAAATACAAAAATTAAGCAATATTAATTTAGTTAAAATTAATAAATACAAAGCAAGAGTACTTGGATAAATAATAGATCTACCAATTATTACCCTATAAAAAAATAAAAGAAAATAATTAGAAAAAGATTCAGTTTTTTAGTTTCAAAAAATTACAAGTTTTGTTAACAAATTTTTAAATTAAAACCTGATAAAAATCTGATTAAAAATGAAAAAACAGGAAAAATAAAAAAAATATATTCAGTAACTTTGAGATATGATATTTTACAATTTACTAATTCAATCTAAACAAAATATTCATCAAAACTAGATGAATTAAATAATTATATTTTTGTTCAGATTGAATTAGTGAATCACAAAATATCACATCCCAAAGTTACTGAATATATTTTTTTATTTTTTCTATTTTTTTAAAATAAATTAATATCTTATTACTCACTTAACCAAATTGAATAAAAATAAAATCACATATTTATTGAAATTTAGTGAAATAGTAACTGAATTTTGGTGAAATTTGATCTGGTGAGTTATGATATTGTTATTCCAGTTCTTTTAATAGTATTTATATAATGAAAGATCTTTAATAAGTCTCTTCTTATAGTTATAAGAGGAGATAGTGGATCAAGTTAAGTTTATTATTAAGAGAGTTATATGTTATAATTATAATAAGTTCAAGATAGTTTTATTAACAAAGCTTCTTTATTATTATACTTTTCACTATTACTACCTCAGTCAACGTTCTGCATATATATTATACAAGTATATAATACAAGAATAACAATATTATATAGATTATTCCAAGTCTATAATCAAAACTATACTAAAATCAAAGAGTAATTATAAAATATTTAATAAGTGAATTCATTATTAAGAACTTGTTATATTACTTTCTTATGATCAAATTGTTAACTAATATTTTCATAAACTTTTAATTTTGCTATTAAGTGAAATGCTACTTATATATAAAATTGATTGTTGCAAAGATTTCTAAATATCTGTAACACTAAAAAAGCAAAATTTTTATAGTTCTAAAAATTAATGTTTCAAAATATTAACGATTTAATATCTCTAATAATTAACAGTTCAAAATATCGAAGGTTCAATATATCTATCACATTGATGTACAATATATATAAACAATAAGCCCAAAAATAACTAACCAATAAAAATAAAAATAAATATTGTCCAATAATATATAACAAACAAAATATACTATAACAATATATCATGCTTCAAATTAAGTGTTCCAAATTAAAATAAGTTTTTTTTCAAAAAATCAAAATTAATTCAGCAACTTTGAAATATGATATCTTATGAATTACCAAACCATTTTTGTAAAAATTACTATGATTGAATTCATCAAAACTAGGTGAATTTAATAATAATTTGTTTAAAAATAATATATTAATTTTAATTTTGAACAAAATTAATATAATAACTTTGAAATGCAATATTTTACAATTTATTAATCTAATTTGAATAAAAGTATCACCATTCGATTTGTCTAGTCTTGACAAATCAAATAGTAATATTTTTATTCGAATTGGATTAGTGAATCACAAGATATCACATTTCAAAATTACTAAATTTTTAATTAGATTTTTATTAGATTTTAATTCCTGATTATTTTTTTTCAGGGCTATTAGCTTTCAAGAACTGAAAATAGATACTTTAGTTATTGAAAAAAATGATTATGATCTCATATTTGAAAACAATTAGATAATGAATTGGAAGAAAAGTTCAATTCAATTTGAAGATAAACAATAAAAAATCAATGCACTGGTAACTTGTCTAAAAAGAAAAAACAATGAGTTAAAAACTGATCAATTTATAATCATAGAAGATAATATAAAAATCAAAATATTTGATGATAATGACAAAGAAAAATTATCTGAAAAAGCACATGAAACAGATGCTGGATTTGATTTTAAATATCCAGAAGTGACACTATTAATAATTCAATCAAAAGAAATGGTTCTAATAGATTTTCACATTGCAATAGAAATACCAACTGGAACATATTGTCAATTAGCTTCCAGATCTTTATTAGCACACAAATCAAAGCTAGAACAATAGATGTCAAATATACTGGAAATATTGGAATAATACTTACCAACAATTCTGACATGCCATATATAGTTCAGCCAAATGAGAAAATTGTCCAAGCAATATTTATTCTATTAGTAAAAATCTCAAATCTCAAGCTAGTATCTTCTCATAATGAATTAGGTCAAACTGAAAGAAATCAACAAGGTTTTTGATTGGGGGAAGAGATTGGTGTTATTATAGATGTTACTTTATCGAAAAATAAATACTATGAAAGCTTATTACAGTAATTAGATCGGGGGAAGCGATTTTGTGTTAGTATAACGAGATGTTATCTTAAAGAAACGAGCGCTCACTACTTAAATCCGATTGAATTAAGTTAATAAAATTTCATAAGCTTGAATTTTTTGCGTTACACATTGATCTTACGATTTGATTGGCCTCTAAAATTTTGTATTCCCTGTAAATAGATCTCGGAACGTTACATTTTGAAAGATTAAAAAATGACCGCAATGCAAACAGAAGACATGAATGACCACACTTTCCTCCAAAACCAACTTCGCGAACTTCGTAACTGCATTGATGTAAATGACATTCAGCATTTAAAATTTAACTTGAAATCCGTTTTAGCTTTAACATATAAGCAAGTTTTAAAATATAATAGATAATCTGGAGTAATACTTATGAAGCTGTAAGCAAACATGGAGCTAGTGGAGGTGGAGGGCATAGTAACGCGTAAATACAAATACAAATACACATCAACGCATTACAGGAAATATTGAATATGGTTAATAATATACTATTATTATCGAATTACTTGTAGAATCCGGGGGAAAATACCTAGAGAACCTACTGACTATCAAAAAGAAGCGATAAAAGCTGCCCACGTTGAATTCAACGAAATAATGAATCAAGTGTATATGGTAGTGGTAAGTGAGCATTATTCTTTTTCCCTAAAAATCTTGATTGATACTTATTTACTTATTTAGCAAGACGCGAAATACACACTCCACCAAGAGTATCTACTAACAAAACAGAAAGAAGATGCTGGTGCTACATCGTCTTCAACGATGACAGGAATCGAAATTGCATCCAACTCGGCAGCAAACCGAGAACTCGTCAAAGCAAAACAACGAAAGAAACTTCAAGAACTCAGAAAAGCATTGGGTATTATTCAGGATAACGCTAAGGATGATGAACTTCAAGAAACAAAAACAGAAAAAGGTAAAAGTTTGGCTGCTGCTGCTACTTCATCCTCATCATCTTCGGTGTCGTTAATGAAAGTTGACGATGCGGATGTTATCAAAATAGAGGATGATTAGTTAACGCTAAGGCATTTTTTGTTATTTTGGTATTTGTTATTTTTTTAAGTGACTAATTTTTCATTTTTGGAGATTAATCGTTAATGTCAAATATGAGTTATAGTGCGCGCCGTAAATAATGAGAATTTTTGTTTTTATTATAGAATAATAAAAAATTGTTAGCGTTAGAATCTTGCAAAATATTCTTTAAAATGTGATCAGATTACTTGAATCTTTCAAACTATCATTTTTTATATTATGAAAACTATTTTATTTAAGAGAACTAATATAAATAAACCTTTAGAATTATTATATTTTAATTAATTGTTAGTAAAATCTAATTTGTTCTTTCTTATCTATTAAAAGATCTATTTGTAGCAATATAAAGTAGGTCAAATAATCAAATATCAAATCCAAATATCTTTAAAATAATATTTGATGAAAACACCAAATAAATAAATATAGTAAAATACAAATCTTGAGATTATTTTCTTTATATTATATTTATTTATTAATTTTTTATTTAAAATAAAATATTTAATTCAATTACAAAAAATATTATATTTTAGATGATAATACATTATCTTTCAAAACTTTATTTTCAATTTATAATTTATTTATTAAAGTTAAAAAAATTAATATTTCAAGTAATTTTGATTTTAATTTCAACTAAAATATTTTTATTGTATAATAACTAACAAAATTATAGGATTATATATACAAATTTATTAATAAAACATAAACTTTGGTTTTATATAAAAGTTTTTAATTTTATTAATCAGAATAAAATTATATAATAACAATCAAAATAATATAATAATAAAAATACAAAAAATATGAGTTTTTTTCAAGTTTACTAATAAATATTTTTTAAAATAAAAATAATATTACATGTTTTAATATATATTTTTTTCAGATTTAATTTAGCAAAGTTATTATAATTGCATATAAAGTTAATAATTTTTTATAATAAAAATATATAAAAAATTATTAACTTTATATATAATCAAAATAACTTTGTTAAATTAAATCTGAAAAATCTAAAAAAATTTATGTTAAAATATATAATATTTATTAGTAAAATTAAAGAGAAAAACTCATATTTTTTGTATTTTTACTATATTTTATTAATAAATCTTTTTGTTATTATATTATTTTTAATTATTATTATAAGTTATATTTTAATATATTTTTTTGGATTTTTTAGATTTTATTTGACAAAGTTTTTCTAATTATAAAGTTATTACAAAAATTTTTTATAATTAATATTATGTTTTAATTATAAAAAATTTTTATAATTAGAATAACTTTATTAAATAAAATCTAAAAAATACAAAAAAATACATATTAAAATATAACTTATAATTTTTATTTTGATATAAAAATAAAAAATATTTATTAACAAAATTAGAAACTTTTATATAAGACAAAAAATTCAATATTTACTAAAGTTTAAAATATAATTTTAAATATTTTTAGTTTGAATATATTTTTAATAATTATTTAATATTAATATTAATATAATTAATTCTGTTTATAATTATATTATTAAATTTATTAACAATTTTTTTATTATAATATATAATTATATTATTAAATTTATTAACAATTTTTTTATTATAATATATAATTATAAAAAAATAATTTTATTTTAAGTGATTTATAAAAAAATATAAAATAATTATATTTATATAAATTTGAATTATTATTTTAATTATTATATAGCACTTACTATAATATCTCTTTTTTTATAATATAAAAATATTTTTTAATTCTAAATACAGAAATTTTTTAATAGTATTTGAATATTAATTAAATATCTAATATTATAATATTATTAATAAATAATACAATAAAATTACAATTTTATTAAAAATTTTAATATTATAAATAATATAAATAATAATATAATCAAATTTATATAATAATACTTTTGCTTAAAAATATTACAATATCAAAAGATTTTTGTTATTAATTTTATTGTAAATTATAATTTATAATATATCTTTCTTATAATATCATTCTAGTATTTTTTCAGATATTATTCAAGTTAATTTATAATTTTTTGAATAAATATTACTATATTATTACTATTTTAATTTATTTTTGAAATACTCAAAGAAATTTAAAGAAATATTCAAAAGAAACTTAATAATAATTCAAAGTATTAATAATACTTTATAATTATTAAATTGAATATAAATAAGTATTAAAAGTACTAATAATAAAATTACTTAAAGATAATTGTATTCTTTAATGCAATAATTTAAATAGCTAAAAAGTATCTTTAAAATCTCAAATTCAAAGATATAGAGATTATAATATTTATATTATAATAAATATAATTCAAAGATAGATTTAAAATTATAATAATAATTTTTTTAATTCAATATAATTTTGCAATTAAGTCAAAAGATTATAAAACTAATAATAATTTTAGTAAACTTTGTTATAAATATATTTAAAGAGTCTTAATAATTAATCACTTTATATAATATAATTTCAATAGATTTTATCACAAATGTGTTTAGAGAGTCTAAAACTAATTACTAAATAGTATAATATTTGTGACAAATATACTTGAGTAATTAATACTTTATTCAAGAACTATATAATACTTATAACAAATATACTGAAATAATTATATAAGAAACAAGAATATTTTGTCAAAGAGATATAGAAAGAAGTTTGCACTTGACTACCTATTCTATATAAAGTGCAAACTTTGCTCATATGAATACTTTGCTTATATAAATATGTGATATCTAGTTATAAAATAATAATTAGAAATATAATTATTGAAAACTTGTTTTTAATTTAATTCTAATAATTATGATACATGTTGTTTTTATATATATTTGAACTATATTTTATTAGCTATACAAATTTATATTTACTAGTTCACTTAAATTCTATTACAGAGATCTCCCAGAATATTATGAACACTTTAAAATAAAATTAATAAAAAAACAAAATTTATCATTCTAAGCTAATAGAATCATTGAAATATATTGTATATTATATCAAAATTTTAAGTGATTTCAATAACTAATTCAAAAAATATATATAAATATATATAAAATAAAATTTAGTATCAAACTGAAATTTATGTGAAAAAATATTATTTTA
>CAJVPL010001925.1:0-11124 GCA_910591945.1 Ambispora gerdemannii
ATCCAGCAATTTGATTGGGTGGGACAAGTGTCCTGACCAATCAAATTGCTGGATTTACGTCCAAGTGACAACACTGGTTAGAGGGTAAGATTATATGTAAAATTACCTCCCCGACATTTTTTATTTTAGGTCTGAACATTCATTTTCGCTTTTCATTTTCTTTTGTGTCGGATTTGTTTGCCGGACTAATCATATTCTTTTTGGTCTGATCAAAAATTAACCTGTCACAATTATCGAATCCACCAACGTGCATTAAAGTACGTAATATCTGTTACAGAAGTTCGCTAACCATAATAAAAAGATCAGTGAAACATATTTTTAACTTACAAATTGCGATATAGACGCCAAGAATGAATGATAGAATCAGCATCAAAAAAAAGAATTCTAAGAAGGAATGTGTGGCTATCAAATGAGACTTTAAAAAGGAAAAATGTATGAAATGGTTTATTAAAAAGGAAAATGCATGTGTTTGTATTAGATGTCTATAAAAACACCACCATAGTAAACCTTAAGTCTACTGGACTCTAATTTCAACTTCCCGAACATACACCTATCTATTTTGTGCTGCCAAATTTTATCGATATAAAGAGGTCTCTTGTAAGGGAGGGTTTGAACGAAAAATAAAAGGGTGCAAATTAATCTCAATCTGGTGTTTGAAATCTAAAGATTTGGTTACACGATTTCCGCTGTATAAAGTTATACAAACATGCGTAACACGCGAAAATATTATGAACACGCAATATTTTCGTTGTTTCGATGAGCCTGTCATCTGGTCTGGTTAGTCACTTTTGACTGTCTTTGTGATATTACTTGTAAGTTTCTATTGAAATTGTGCTCACCCTGCATATCTAGATTGATTGTCTCTCATATTTGTTTTGATGCTTTATAATACATTAAAGCCTAAGCAAAATTTTGCCATGATGTTTCTTCAAATCGAATTTATGGCAGTCACACGTGTTCATTAAACTTTAATTTAGTCTAATAAAGCCAATTATTTTTTCTGCAAAAGGTCACGGTGCAATTTCTTCAAAATTTTTGCTATGAGATTAATAAGGTTTGGTTTAACTTTCTACAAAGGAGTACTTTATGCGGCAAAGTACGGTAATCAGTGCTTTAACAAACTGCTATTGCAGTTGTTAATTGAACTTCTGGTTTATGCAAACTTTAAAAAGCTCTTTTTTGAATTAATAGTTAAACTTCATTTCTTCTACATAATGAATTTCTTTGCAACAGCAAACTCTAAAAATTCTAAGAAGCAAGGTTACTTTATAATTAAATTCAAAAAAAAAATGTCTGATTTGTATACGAAGAACGACTCAGATTTTAACGAAACTTTAAACTAATTAAAATGATCAATTATCGCTATGTAATTCAGTTAATTTTATATGACTACACGGGGCCGTGTCAAGTTTTATCTTCAATAATTTGTATAACTAATATGTGAAACACTTTGGGAGGTAAATGGTGGTGGTTTAAAAGTTTTATTATAAAACTCGGATACTAACGCTAACGGCTAGCTTGCAGCGATTTTGTCATGTACCACACTATCAAATCAGGCCCAAATTAGACCAGAGTTAGAGTGAGTGTTAGGGGGATAGTTTATGCGTATTTGGGTCAAATTTTGATTCCCAATTATCAATTGGAACAAATTGTGATTTGGGACACAACAATAACAATTGGTTAAACCGATGATAGCAACGGCTGGTTAACAGGTTAAGGATACTTTAAGGTTCCAATCACCAGTTCGGAGTAAACTTTCTCATCGGCACTGGTAATGTCATTACCGGCCAATGAGAAATTTTACTCCGAACAATTAGGAGGCAATGTTGTTAGCTTTAAAATTCTCAGCTTCTATAAGATAAAATGCTATGGTGTATAACATCTAAAGTCATCAATAAATTGTATTTATGAATTCAATAAACTTCTTGACTAAGTAAATACAAATTTAATCCGTGAATGTGATAGAATAGTTCTCTTATAAATGATAATGATAATGGTCATAACAGCAATAACGATAATGATAACGATAAGCGTAAAACATCACTAAATGAATTTCCTAATCCAGTATTTGAGTGACATTGATACACGTTGCGTTAATCGAAAATGGAAGTACATTATTCATCAAGTCATGTACGAAAATGTTAAATATTGATTCTCGTATCTACTAAATACTCATCAACTCTGTATATGTCAAATAAACGAACGTGCCATGACAGTTTTTGATCCAATTTGTGTTAAATTGACAGGATTGAATGAAGAGACTGGTGAAATCATGCTCAATTGTCAACGTAATCGTCATTCCATACGCGTAAGAAAAAAACCAAACTCTTTTTAGTTGTAAGAAAGAAATTTTTATTATGAATAACAACAGCAGAAACAACAATGTTATTAATGGCAATGACGGCAAAAAAAAATCACAGTACATGTACCAATTTATTTGCAGGGGAGAATATTAAGTTTCGAACGGAACAGTGTAGGGAAGTGTTATGCGATGGTAAACATTCGATTCTCGTAGAAAAAAATTTGAAATAAAAACGAGCTTGTGCGAAGCAACGCAATAAGGACAAAAGAGTTTATTGAAGAGTCGCCTTTTGTCATTTGTTGTGTCACCAATGTTGATTTTGGGAACGGCGATTTCTAAAATGTTCGCACATCATATTTCTACGAAGTCTCGAGCATAAACACTTCAACGAGGTCAAAGATGTTCTTATAAGGGAAATAGTATTGGCTGGAATATTCTTTTTTTCTTTATCTAGGAAACTCTTTTAAGTTTACAATTTTTTTCTTAAAATTTCCTTGCCAATTCTCCTAGAAGAAAAAATATTTCGAAATTTAGTAATATTCACGAATTAAATTTTAAGAAGTTTATTTAATTTATAAAATACAATCTATTGATGAGTTTAGATGTTATGCACCATACAATCACGCAATTTTCTTTCTTGATGTCGAAATACATGTATTAACAAAATACTTTTAGCCAATATCGCCTTATTACATCTAAAGAGTTGCACTACATGTATTCAGAAAATTTTGCTATTAATGATTCGTGAGTTTTTTGATTGCAAATAATTAGGGTTCTTAATGAGGCATTCTAGATCATATTAAACCATATAATCCACTCCGGAGTGATTCAGGAGTGGATTATATGGTTTAATATGATCTAGATCATTTCGATGTCATTTACAAAATGAGCAACTTTCTGATAATTGCTCTTTAGAGATTGATGACAATCCTTCAGAACTCAAACTTTTAGATGAAGTTTCAAGTGCGAAAACAGGAGATTCTGGTGGCGACTAAATTATTGCATTTCGATCTTGATTTACTTTATTTATAGTTAGACGATTTGCTGGTGTATTGCTCCAACAATTTTGATAGAGCTTGACATACTCAGGAGGAGTTCCAAATAGTGTTATTTCTTTCTCAGGAATATTTTCATAAACGTATCCATATTTATCGGATGTAAGACGACCGCTAGAAATCATCTATAATAGAACACCAACACTAAAAATATCCGACTTTTCGTCTCGTCGAAAATTATTCAGATCCTTAGAAAAGCTGGATCAACATAGCAATAGCTTGTAATTCCCTAACGATAATCAGTTCTTTAATTGAAATCATTATTTGAGAGTTTTGAATAACCTAAGTCTGCGATTTTGATTTCTCCGTTATGAACATAGATATTATTATGGTGATATGAGAAAATTAAATAAAGGATTAAATTCTACTCAAAGTTGAAAGAAATGAAGAAGATTCTTACCTAACTTATGAATAATGCTCTCATCGTATGCACTTTACCCTCTTGCAAGCTGTCGGGCTTAAGACACTTGTCAATTCCTTTCAACTTATTGAAATGTTCTTCCAGATAATCTCGAAGGGTTCCGCCATTAGCATAATTAAAAACCAACATATATTTTTGAATACTGGGATTTGGTAGAGTCGAAGTTTATTCATAGATTTTACAGACAATAATAATATATTTGATTGTAATTGTAATACTTACCTTCAGTGATTACATAAAAATTAATAATGTTTGGATGATAATGAACTTGAATAAGAACTTTTAACTAATTTGATACATAGAGTTTTATTATATTTTTATTATCTGTGGTCGGATTATCAGATTTACCTCCTTAATAAATTATTTTTGATTTCGTTCGCAGTTTTTATTTTTTTACGTAGACCTTTTAAAGCTACCGTTAATTCATCGTGTAAAGTTGCTTTTATATACTTCGCCAAAATGTCCATTTTCAATTACTTCTTTATCTTTAAAAGCGTTAAATTAAAATATTTCAGAAATTGCAATTTCTATCCTACTAAGGAAGATGAAGACATTCTGGCAGATTTAGTTACATGTATTTCTGTAGGTGGCGTTGCCACCAATATGTGCTGCACATATAGTACGTACATTCAGTACTGTACCACCACACTTTTTGGTTCTATACAAATATACTATCGCTATATCCTGAATCCATGCCTAACCTTTTTCCAAGGGTATACCATATTGAATTTTCAGTACTGTATCGTTACACATTTTGGATCAGTACAATACCAAAACGTGTACCAAATCTCTATCGCTATTATTCATGTACATCAACATGATACAATAAGACAACTTTTTCATAGAGTTTAGATTATTAGCCAAAAAAGATTTTTTGTGCTTTCACATTTTTAGAATAATTTCTAAAATTAATCCACTGTACGGAAGAATACAGTATCATACAACAGAATATTCTAATTTTCGAATCGATATAATCGTGGTATGGAGAGAAATATTGGTATTGTTGCAGCTTTCATATTGAATAAACCTCCGAAATACTACGTATACATTGATAAATGCATAAAAAACTCGATTTAGGAAACTATATCGATATACAGTACGTAAACAGTTTTGTATGCATATTTTTGTATATGTTGAAACGCTAGATTTTTTCTTTAAATTTTTGTGTTACAGTATATGTTGTTACTTTGCGCAGCTCATAAGATACTACTAAATTAGGGTTAGGGTAGTTTAATGCTGGTGAAATAAATTAATGTTTGCTGAAGGCTCATATACGTACTGTGAAAAATTGAAACAAATAAACGTAGCTGCACCTACGTAATGCTATTCCCAATTTCTGTATTAAGTAACACTTGCATGGAAACTGCCACTAAGGAATCGATTTCAATTAAATTCCATCTTTTGAGTTTATATGTGGAACTCGATTGTTATTGTTGTTGTTATTGTTATGTTAAAAAAGAGTCTCAACTTTAATTGTTAAGGAGTTCACATGACTATGATACAGTAAAAGCCGTTTATTATCGTTAACGTTAACTATTTAGTACATGTACATTTGATTTCCATTTATAGCGGTAGTGTTTGTGTCAAGTACTGAACTTTTATTTTGTGTGTTAAATCGATTTGATTATTTAAATATTGTCATCAAAATCAAAAGCAAGTCTATTTTTTCGCTACTAATTCCATAATTTTTAAAATTACAAAACATACACACTTCAGTGTTTCGAGCACCAAATAGGCAACCACAAATAACAGTTATCTATAACGAAGAGCGTGTTGCATCCAAAGTTTGTGGGGAAGTTTTGCAGTTGTGGGGTGTTCAATCGCATTTTGTTTTATTGCTACAAATGTTGCGGATTCGATGGAAGTCAGTGGCACTGCAGAGGTTGGAAAAGCGTGAGCTGGAAACAGAATGTGAGTGATACAAAGAGCGTCCTAAATATTTTTGATCTTATATTTCTGTTAAATTTGTTCCTTAATTTGATTTATTTAAAAACATAAGATTATATTACGCAGACTTCTAAACTTGGGAGACTGTATTGTATGGACCAGATTCTGGCGAATTAAAGCGTTAAAAAAGCTTGAATCACCCAAGTATGCTAGGTTTACGGAGACGAAGGTAGCCATCACGCGTATACATATTCTAAATGTCTAAAATTCAGGTTTACGAAAATCAACAAATGATTTCATTATAATCTTTGGCCACAGCCCAACCAAAAAGAATAAATCTTTGGATTCGCAAAAGATTTCGACACGCTAGAGAATTTCTCACCGCACAAACCTAAAAGCGTAATAATAAAACGCTTTATCGACGATTACATAGTGCATCACTGTAATTTACGTGCAAAGCATTGACGGATGTATTTGAACAAGAAAAACAACAGAGACGGCCAAATCAGCGTTGTTAAATAACTAAATGATCCAGACCAGATTTTTTTTTGTCATTGTATTCATTAATTAAATATAATTAATTTAAATTAAATTTGCTTTGAAAATGACCTGATCATTTAACAAAACTGTGAGTAATTGGCGCTTTTTATCTCGATATCGATATCAATACGTATAGATAAATGTTTTAACTACATGTACACAGTGACTCTCTTTATAGTGAATTCCATTTATAGTGGAGACTAATTAAACTCATGATATCCAAAACTGCCTCTAATAAATCCACTCGATATAGTAGATTGACTAATAAATTTTCAAAAACTCTCGATATGGTGGAAAATTTTTTACTAATACATGTAGATTTTTTTGATACACTGTAAAGAGAGTTACTGTGTAGTGTTATCTTTATCATTATACTTGTACGTAGGTATTATCCATACCATTGGAAGCAAATTAATATCAAATTGAATTTTCCAATGTGCCTCCAGTTTTTATAAAAGCCCGCTGGAAGCAAAAATTGACAACTGATTGAATCCATACTACGTATATGGCTTAGATCATGTTTGTCGCACACTTATCGTTATGAAGTGAAAAATTAACCAGTAATTTTTGGTTTAAATATTTACGAAACAAATATAAAGATAAATACTGTGCCCCAAAAAGCAGCCTAACACAACGATACTTTGTCCCAAAAATCTACACCTGATACTATCGCTATATATAACGATAAGCATTCAGTGGTTAATCCGTTTTTTGTGTTCACGGAATTCTTTCACGTCTAGTTTAAAATGATAAAATTTGATCTCCTATGTATTTCCATCCTTGCGTGTTTGATTGCGGTAGCGCACACTCAAAGCGACGACTGCCAATTGTGCATAAATGCGTGCAATTCGGTATTGTCCTGCACCGGCACTACTGATATTTATCAATTCCTATCTCTATCACAAACAGAAGCCGCACCGTGTGCATGTTCTCAGAATTTCATTAATGGGTATGCAAGGTATGTGAACACTTGGGGTATAATGGGATGTTCTTAAATAAAAAGGGTGTATATATGTTCGAGTTTTGTGATACAGATGCATGTTTAAAACCATTACAGATGTCCTTATTGCTCAACTTATGCCAATATTGTCTTAACATCCAGTAAGTAAACCATCGATTTTTATGATTAGTTATAGCATCTCAATTCATCACTACACTTTCTTTGTAGATGTCGTTTCTTTCGTTTCTACATGTAAACGATACGGTTACCCCGTGACGAGTCCTAACAGCACTAAAAACAATGGCAGCAGTTCGGTTAGCAGCACTAGCACCAATGGCAGCAGTTCGGGTAACAGCACTAACGCTGATGGCAGCAGTTCGGGTAGCAGCCAAAACTCATCATCAACTGGTGGTATAAGCAAAGGTGCTATCGTTGGCTTAGCTAGCGGTGGTTCTGCTATCTTAGGCTTTGCTGCCGCTGCATTGGGCGTTTATTACAAGTGGTTGAAGGTCAAACAAATAAAAAAATGAGCGAATCAGTCAACAGAAATTTTAATCCCGTACACGCACATAACAAAAGTTCAAAACCCTGTATATCAACAAGTTCTAATCAATTTATTTGCTTTTCATGTATATCGCACTTTACATCAGTTTCTACAAAACATTGTATAATTATGCAAATTCTTGTTTTCTTTTTTATATTTGGCTTAGCCACATTGGTGGAAAAGGAAATATGGTAGAAGCCACAGTTGAACGAAAATTTGTTGACTGCTTGCTACAAATGGTTGTAAAAATTAGGTTCAATAGGTAACTCGCAATCATTTTACCGTGTCAGGAGCGTGTCATTTATCACGTGAAGCATAGCAATAATCGTTTGGTCGTACAAGCGACCAATTCGGTAATTTTGACTCAGAACCGCTTGGTCCAATAAAATTTTGTAAATTTGTGACGCAGTCATTAGGGGTGGCTTAGTATTTATTAGGAAATTTTTTCCGTTTAGCGTTAGCTTTTTCGTCGCATTTAACGTTTCGTCGGCGGCGGTTTTGGCTAGATTAATTTCGGACAGGTAAGTTTAGTTTCTTTGTTTGTTTCCTCATTTGTTGCTAGCGGTAGCTTTGCTACGGATTGTGTTCGGCTAGTTGTTGGCGCATGACATTTAGATTTCCGTGACAACATTGCCGTTATCATTATTATTACATGGTCATCGTGAATTCTTCACATTCGGCCTCGAATTCTTCAAATTGTCAGTGACGTTTTGGTTAGAAGCGTTGGTGAGTGGAAATTTACCGGTAGGTCTTTTCTTCCAACTTTTTGCCCTTTTTCCATTTTGTGTCGAATTCCGAGTTTCTTTGGTAGGCGGTTGCGGTTTGGTAGGGGCAGTTGTTTCCTGGTTATCACTGGTGAGTTTTCTTCTCATTTTTGCGCTTTTCCGCAGAATGGGCAATTTCCTATCGGAAATGTCACAACCGTGATCTAAACACTTGATGCAATGCAATAGTTTTGATGTTCCTTTTTGCTGTTGTGGGGAGAGAGTTCTGTCTGGGAAAGAAGCAAAGATTCTGAAGGGATAAAGTTTAGCCTATCTGACGGTTGCTGCTAGAAAGTCACTAAGCTCGCTCAGGCTTTGTGCTCCGACTGCAGCTTACCTCGATAAGCGATAGCTTGTGATCTGAACACTAAATTTAGCGATCGTGACTCAGGACCGTTTGGTCCAATGCAATTTCGTAGAGTTGTGACGCAGGGAGAGTTGAGTATATTTGGGTAATGAATCGTGATTAGGTGTGGGAAGCATCAATTGATAATCTATGAGTGTGATATTAGATGGTTGATAGAATTAGAACAAACGATTCCTTTAGTTTTATCTATCCTAATTATTATAATCTTTCTTTAGCTATATCTATCTTATTAAATAAAAAATTAAGTTCATTTATTAAATAAAGCTTACACAAAATCATTACATGAGATCATTACTATTTCTATTATACAAAATCTATAAACAATCTGATATAATTTCCTATAATCATTATACTCATATATATCTTCTGGTGAAACTAATGACAACTATAAAAAGAAATTAAATGATAAATAAGAAGAAAAGAGAATCATTATACTTATATATATCTTTTGATGAAACTAACAATAATTATAAAAAGAAAAAGAAAAGAGATCAATAAAACATTTTATCTGATATTATAACTTTCTGAATTATTTAGCAATTTACCAAAAATGGATCCTGCTGGATAATAATATTTGTAAATTTATATGATTACTAAATATTGAACTTTCAAGAATTTGTTCAATGCTATATTACAAGTTTTATCAACCTTATCCAATGCATTCTTATCCTTTTTCAACTATGTAAAAATGCTATTTTTCGAAAATAAAACTTTAAAGTTTCTGTATCTTTAACTTCCTGATTTTTATACTCTTGATTAGCTTTTACAAGATCATTTTTTTTTGATATTTTGTTTTATTAGTCATATAATAAGAAAAGATATATTTTATCAAATATTCTTTTCAAGAAAAGCTTGATAATGATAATATTTATTTTTATTTTTATATTTATTAAATTTTATTATAAATACTTTATAACTATTTGAATAATAATTATTATTATTAATAACTATCTTATATCAATTTATAGCTCTTGTTTTTTATTATACTTTTACTTAAAATTTTAATTTATGATTATTATAATAAATTAAATATTTGTTATATCATAACTAAAGTGAATTAAAATTATAAATTATTAAAAATGTTTTTTATATTTTTATAACTTGAATATTTATTTTAAATATTAACTAACTTATAGTTTTAATTAAGTTATAACTTTATTTAGAATATTTACTTGAACTCAAATCAGACTTTTAATTAAATTTGAGTCTAATTCGAAATTTGAATTGAACTCAAATCAAACTTTTAATTAGATTTAAATTTTTGAACTGGACTTTTGATCAGGTTCAAGTCAAATTCAAGCTTGAACTAAATTAGACTCAAATTAAATTAAACTTTTTTTTAGAATTCTAATTAAGAATATTTATTATTTTGTTAAGCTAGAATAAAGAATAAGTATCTTTCTTTATAATAAAGTTAAGTTTTTAATAGTTAACAAAAAGTTATTTCTTGTTTATTTTTATTGTTATAATAATAAATAAAATTCAAAAACTAGTAAAAAATCAAGTTATTCTGATATTTATCATCTTTTAGATTTTTTTTGAAATAAAATTTTGATCTAATATTATTATTTAATAGACTTTTTATCTAATTAATCATTCATTTTCAATATTAATTACATATTAATTTTCCAAGTTTATAAAGTTTGATAGCAAATATATTATTAAATAGTTAATTTACAACTTGATTTTGTTTTTTAATTAGTTCTTATTATTCAATTATTTTATTATTTTATTTTTCTTAATTTAAAAAATATACTATTATATTTTCACTGTTAATTAATTCAAATTTATTAGTTTTATAATTAGATTCACAATTAGTTTTTTTTAGTTTTTATTAAATATATATATATTATAATTTTTTAATTAGAATTAGTTATAGAAATATTACTTGAATAATCTTGTTATTTAATTATATTATATAATTTTTATTAAATTAATTATATAAAATTATACTAATATTTTCAGAATAACTGGAATTAATAGTTTTATTTTTGATATTAATTCTTTTAAAAGTAAGAAATAATTAAGATATTGTTATTTCAGTTCTTTTAACAGTATTTATATAGCAGAAGATCTTTAACGGATCTCTTCTTATAGTTATAAGAGGAGATAGTGGATCAAGTTAAGTTTATTATTAAAAAAGTTATACTTTATAATTATAATGAGTTCAAAATAGTTTTATTAACAAAGCTTCTTTATTATTATACTTTTCACTATTGCTGTCTCAGTCAGCACTCTGCACATAGACTATACAAGTATATAATACAAGAATAACAATATTATATAGACTATTCCAAGTCTATA
>CAJVPL010001926.1:0-11121 GCA_910591945.1 Ambispora gerdemannii
TTTGTGAACAAATCGCCACGGGAAACCTCTAGAACAACCGGAGAGACCCTCCAACCGTAAATAATTCAGTTTAACTCTCACCCCGTTGCAGAAAGTTCCTTGAATCGATTGATTATTGCAATAATCTGGTGTCCCCAAACTATCGCAGAATAAGCCCTTTCGGTAAATATTAGAAGGAACGCAACAATAATTTGCGGTGTAATCAGAATTGATTGACATAAATAAAGAAATAAAAAGAGAAAAAAACAATGCGTTTCTAAAAGAAAATTTAGTGTTACTGGTGTACAGTGCTCGTCAGAAGTAACGGACCCCCATAAGGTAAGATAAAAACTTTATTTTTTTTATTATGAATGCTTACAATATATCCTGATCATTAATACATTGTATAATCCCCCTCAGCTTCAATTAACGCCTCAACCCGTCTTCTCATGCTATGAACAAGATTTGCGGCAAGATCACCAGGCAAGCGATTCCATTCTGTTGCTAATTGTACCTTTAATCCGGTAAGAGTTCTAATTTTTTTTGTAACATTAATTTCATCAACCTCCAAACATTCTCAATCGGATTTTGGTCGGGTGACATTGACGGCCACGGCAGAACTTCAATATCATTTTCCTCCTTCCAACGACTCACCAATTTCGAACGGTGTTTCGGGTCGTTATCCTCTTGCAAGATCCACCCTTCAGAATCGTCCCCAAAAAGATACTCACCGGTTGTTAGAAGACCACGCTTGTATACCGTAACCATAAATTCAGCGTTGAGATTCTGCTGAAAGCAGACTATCTTACCAAAGCACGAAGTAGAAAAACAACCCCACACATTGATTTCAATGGATGCTTCACAGATCGGAATATTTTTCTTCGTCCAGGAAACTGCCAGACCTTAAATAACGACTGGTTTAGACGAAATGTGCTTTCGTCTGAAAATATAACTTTACTCCAGTCAAAATTTTTATATTTTTTTGCCCATTCCAACCGTTTTTCTTTATGGACATCGGTAAGTAGATGTTTGGAAAGTTTCGCCATATATTTGCCTTCGCCTTCATGTAAACGTCGTTGAATAGTTTTCAAACTAACACTGACATTTTTTTTCCATTTCCTGTTGTATATCAGTGGCGGTTGCATTAGTTTGCTTCTGTGCAAACTCTATAATCTTTTCGTCTTGTTTCGGAGTTGTGGATCGATTTCTGCCTGATTTCGGTTGATCATTTAGATCTTTCGTTTCCCGCCATCTTTGGACCAAACGAACCACTGTGGACTTACTACATTTAACGTATTTAGCTGTAGCTTCAAGTCCAAGCTTCGGACCTTTGGGATGTATGTGTAAAAAAACGATTTCGTATCGTTTGTGAATTGGGATCGACATTATTTGTAAATATTGGTACATTACAATGATCTATGGAAAGTTAAGGGGGTCCGTTACTTCTGGCGAGCACTGTAACTCCTTTTATTATTTTCACATGTAATATTTATAGACGTACATGCAAGCAAGTCGAAAAAGATACTGAAATAAGAATTATACGGTATTGATTTCAATACGTACTTACAATCGAATTTTTCTTATAAATATACGTACTCTTTAAAAGTGCTGCTGCTATAAATTACAGTATTTTTTTGTCTAGAAATAAATACTTTTACAGATAAAAACATACTAATATGCTAGATTTAATTTTCCTCTGTTTCTTCTTGTTCATTACATATTTGGTAATCAAGTACCCGAATAGAGCAATTGGAACAAGTGCAAGACTCGATCTTAAAGGGCCAAAAGGACTTCCAATCATCGGCAACCTAGTATTGACTGCGCAAAATGCGGAAAGGTTCAATGACCACTTGTCTGAACTGAGTCGAAAATACGGTGAAACATGGTTAGTATTAGCGTTAAAGTTAATATATTTTATTAAAACCAAAGTAGTAATTCTTGATCTATTTCGTTATTAGCACATATACTTTACCTGGTATGCGAATTGTTGTGATCAGTACGCCGAAACAGGTAGAGCATGTTCTGAAAGACAATTTTCAGAACTATTTAAAGGGACCTCATAGCAAGCGTGTGATTAGGGAATTATTTGGCGATGGAATTTTCAATGTTGATGGGTAGGTAATTCAATGATTTTCTTTGTTTGAATACTTAACGTTAAACATTAAACGCGTATTTTCGCATTAATAATAGGGAATCATGGAAATTTCAACGAAAACTTCTAATTCCAGTTTTTCAAGGAAAAAATTTTCGTGAAATAATTTGTCATGGGTTTGAAGAACACACAAAAATTGTGCTCGCAATTTTATCAAAAGCAGCCGAGACGGGGGAAACCATAGATCTTCAAAGTCTATTCCTTCGCTTCACTTTTGACGTCTTCACAAAGTAAGCAATGCAATGCCAATCATGAAAAAGTAATTAAATTACGAACTCAATTTATCATATTCTATTAGAATCTGCTTCAATAAAAATTTTAACATTCTGACTAATCCCGAGAACGTGGCAACTTTCGTCATCGCATTCGATCATTTCCAATCAGTAATTATGAAGCGTGCATTTAATCCTTTATGGCCAATTCTAGAAATGTTCTCTGAGACCGGACGAAACAATCGTAAATATCGTAAAATACTTGATGATTTCGCGTGTAGTATGATTCGAGAACGACTACAGGAGCCTCTAAAGATGGAAAGTCCTACTGATATCTTGCAATTGTTTATGGATGCTAAAAACGCTAACGAAGAAAGCTTGAATGATAAAGAATTACGTGATATGATCCTTAATGTGATGGCAGCTGGTGAGTGAATAAGTTGTTTTTTATTAAGCATACGAAGAAAAATTTACATTAGCAATTTCAATTAATTTCAAGGACGAGATACTAGCGCAATCGTAAGTAATTTGTGTTTAGAATTTTTTATGAACATATTGAAAATATTTACCTGATTTGTAGGCAATGTCGTGGATGATGTATAGAATAATGACAAATCCTTCTGTCGAGAAAAATTTATTAAAAGAATTTGACTCTCGCGTTACGCCCGAGAATCCGATCTCTGACTATGATAATATTAGTAAATTCGCATACGCCCAAGCAACATTGAATGAAACATTGAGATTGCACCCGAGTTTGCCAATTAATGCTAAGGTAAATGTCAATATTTTAGTATTATTTATGTAAAAGAATTATTTTCTAATCTGTTCTGTTTTGCATAGATTACAGTAAAGGACGATATATTACCCGGAGGCATACCAGTAAATGCTGGCGATATGGTATTTTGGGCTCCATATAGCATGGGTAGAGACGAACACATCTGGGGTAAAGATGCTAATGAATTTAAACCAGAACGATTCTTGAAATCCGGTGAATTTATCAGGCCAAGTTCGTTTAAGCATGCTGTTTTCAATGCTGGACCACGAATATGGTAAGTTATCGTTATTAAACGAAAAAAGTTATTGCTTATTTTTATCAATTGTCATACGTGACCTATACATATGTTTACAAGTCCTGGGCAGGAGTTTGCAACAATCGAAGTGATAATTCTAATAACAACGATGCTCAAAAACTATAGTTTTGAGCTGTTGACTAATGAAAAAAAGATTACATATTCAAAATCGATTTTCCTGCCAATGAAGCATCCATTGATGGTCAAAGTTACTAAACGCGAAGTATCGGTGTCTTAATCCAATTATCATGTATAATTCAAAAATTTCCTTTATTGCTTTATTTAATTTTATCTATTTTCGCGACAACCTTTGCATTTCCACTTTCACAAAGAGACAGCATCGGAATCAGAAGTAGTGCTACTCTTAATAATGATGTTGCCTTAATTAAATTGATTACCAAGCTAGTTTTATCATCCAGCTACTGAAGACAATTATAAATTATTATTATACATATTTTAGCATTAAAATATTTCTATTTTTTTTTTATTTATTCTCTCAATATAATGATTAATGTTGAATTTTAGTCCTTAATCTTTATATTATATTATATTATAAAGTACCATATGAGGGTATTATGACGAACTAATAATTATGTTAGTAATGGGACCGACTAGAGTTAAGAAAGTAAATGCTGAATTGTCACGAACTATTTTTAATTTCTTTATATAATGACAATTACGTATGCATTTTTCTTTTTAACTCGGGTAAGTACATGTATGACGGATCGTGATCGTGATCGTCATTATTGAACGAAAGATTGCAGAAACGGAATGAAAAAAAGTAGCGGCTCAAAAGAAAGCCCCGTGAGAGCTTAACCTAGAGTAAAAAAACGAATTAGAAAAACAACAAATAGAAAATGAGTAATACATGTAAATAGAAAAATTCTAAATTCATCACAAATTTCCAATTTTATGTGCGCAAACGCGATGATCTTTGTATTAACATGACAAATCATAGCGATAGTCTTCTTATTTTGTATTAGCGTTAGGTTAATTCTAAATACGTATGCCATAGCAATTGGCGGTTTAAAATTTTCAAATTTTCATGACGATAATAAAAAGTTTTCCTTGTAGCAAGTTTAACTTCGTCATAATATCCCTCTCCCTTATTATCAAATATTTCTGAATTCGTTTTTTTTATTTGAATTTTTTATTAACATCGAAATATTGTCACCCATATACTTACTGCCAACTGCACTATGATACAAATATTTTGAAGGAATGACAGAGCGGTTGCTGGTTGAGAAATACGATATTTTTTTTTAGATAAAATATACTTCAGTATAGTGTTTATATGTAAAACCAATTTTGTAAAATTAGCCATCTAAGCGCTACCTATTACATACATTTTGCCATAGTTTAAAGTGTCGTAGTATGAAGTTCCAGCAAACTGGTAAATTATGCGTAGACCAAATATCTGCGCTCGTATTTCTTAAAAATAATTCATTGTTCACCAAAGATACAACCCGAATATTTGTGGCTTTTTCCAGCATAAAAATTATTTTAGAGTCAAGTTCACGACAACTAAATGTATCAGTAAAACAAGGAGTTGACTACTTTTGCGATTTAGTATTAATACGACGACATATTGATTGAATTTATTGTCACTGTAGATTATTAGCAGCATATTTCCTACGCTACAACATTTACTGTGTGGAATACAAATACTTGAAACATTTATCATTACCCACCATCTATATGGCTTCAATATCATTTCAATTCCTTACGGCATCGAGCTCATATCCTCCCCAAACTAACACATTAAATTTTGACTACACTTTCTTCAGAGCATGTTCACAATTTTTGAAAAGCTTTTATACTTTAGAATATTGTTTTACAAAGGTTTCTGGATGTTTTCTATGAAGCTAGGCCTGGGGAATACGCTAATTGATTCATTATACAATATCTAATATCAATAATCAAGTTAAATAATCATTGATGACTTTCTGATTATAGTTAATATAATCATAATTCTGGCTGAAATAAATATCACTGAGGTGAAAATTTATAGTATAATAGCTAGAATGAATCGGTTAAACAAAGTAAATGCTAATATTAATATAAAGTAGAGAATAATGAATTTTGAATGAAAAAATCAAAAAGAAAAAAATTGATATCAAGTTCATTCATGAATAATGAAATTCAAATGTATTTGAAATGAAATTTTATATTGGAACTTTGATAAATCAAAAAGACAAAAAAATTTGAATTCAAAAAATCTCTCACTATATAATTAACAAAATCTATAAAATTGAAAATGTAAAAATCAGTAAAAAGAAATCAAAAATTAATCATCTGGAAAAAATATATCCAAATACAAGACAAGTTTAATCAAATTCAATCTAATTTGTATTGAAGCTTTGATTAAAAGGATTAGTTACTGAATGTTAATACTGATTAAAGATGATATTTCAACTAGTTATAGCTTGTAGCAATTAATCAGAGAATTGCAACAAAATTATAATAACCAATCAGAAAATTATAATATATTTATAGTTAATTATAGCTCCTATTACTAGTACTAATAATGATTAAAGAACTTTAATAATAAATATTATCACTATTACAAGAAACTTAAATACCAAACTTAATTTTTAATAATCTTTTTTATATCTTGTTTATTAAATTTGTAGAAAATAACAAATAAATTATAACTAATTAATAAAATTTAAATGCATTTAAAATGAAAATTGAAACTGAAATATTCAATTTCTTTGCTTTGATAATAATTATAAAGTTGAGAAACAATAATTAAAAAGCTAAAACTTTTTATGTTGGAACTTTGATGGATCAGAAATTGAGAAAAAATAAAAAAATTGAATTTAGAGATCTCTTATCAAATAATTAACAAAATTTATAAAATTAAAAATATAAAAATCAGTAAATAAGAAATCAAATATAAAAAAATTAATTATTTAAAGAAAATATATTCAAATATAAGACAAGTTTAATCAAATTTAATCAAATTTGTATTAGAGTTTTGATTAAAAAGAACTTGTTACCAAATATTGATATTAATAATAACTGGAGAACTTTAATAATAAAAATTATTGTTATTATAAAAAACTTACTATCTGTATAAATATTAAACTTAAATTTTTGAATAATCTTTCTAATATTTTTTCTATTAAATTTGTAAAATAATAATTGAACAATAAGAAATATTTAATAAAATTAAACATATAAAAATAAAGTTCAAAACAAAAAAGTACACTTGACTACTTTTAAAATGAAATAAAAAATTTTTATTGTAAAAAATGTATTATAAAAGAATTTATAATAATTCACTTTCTAATTTTTGGTTTAAGTTCTTTTTATAAATTTATATCTTGTAATTAGCCAGATAATTGTTATTAAAATTAATTTTCTTTAATAAATAAATAAATCGATTAATATATTTTTAATGATATCTTCTTGCTTTAGAGTTTTAAGTTTATTTTACCATTAATTTACTTTTTAGTGAATTCAAAACTTTAATATAAATTAATATTTGAAATTGTGTTCATTCTGTTATTAATTGTTCAATTATTTAGTTAAAAATTATTATTAATATATCTCTGATCAAATCAAGTATTACAGTTCTCTCGAGATCATCTCATACAATTTGAATTTTTCATTTATTGGTGATTTTGTTAACTTTGAGCAATGATTTTAAAGTTAAAGCTATTTGACTGAATTTTGATTTATATTAACCATTTCATTGATCTTTCTGTTTAATAAATTTTTCTTAGAGTTTTCATTAATTCCTTTATTTGATATCTCAAAGTCTTGGCTATTACTATTATTATCTATAATATTTTTATCAAGATATTTTCATAAGTTAACCTGTTTTTCATAATCTTGTTCCAATTCTTGATTAATAATTTCATTGCTAATTTCCAAGTTCTTATAAGTTCACAGTTATCTTTTGCCGATATATTAATAATTTAATGAATTGTTTGAGATGTTATTTAATTATTGATCATGGATAAAGCATTGATTAGTTTGATAATTTCACAAAGAGAGCACCAAAATGTTATAAGTTAGAGACTAATTATAGGAATTAGCTGCTAATCTGTAACTTGGATGTGAGAATTAAATTAGATCAAATTATTTTATTTATTAGTTTTTCCAAAGTCCATGCCAATATCTTCAAATATTGTTGAATTCATTCATTAGTTTGGTTTCATTCATATATTTATAATATTAATAATATATTCACTTTTTCTGGACCAAAAGTGTAAATCTTTTAAATTGTAGTCATTATAGTTATCAAAACAATTATCTCATTTTTCTGGATCAAAGTGGTAAATCCTTTAAATTGCATTCACCTCACTTTTTCAGATCAAAGTGGCAAACTCCTTTTACAACAATAAATTATTGGAATGAAAAGAAAAAAGAACTTATTGTAAGTGATTATATTTTAAAGTTTTTATTGCTTTATTGCCTATTCTCTCGATTACTCTTTCTCATTCTTATTATATACATTTTTTATTTCAAATTTATGATTAAATTTATGATGTAATTTTTGGTGGAATTTACAGTGTAAATTACAGTGGAATTTACAGCAGAATTTACAGTGGAAATTACAGTGAAATTTATGATGGAAATAATGCACACCTGCGCATTATTTCGATCACCTGCATATTATTTTGAGTACATTCATGTGCGTTATTTTGAAATACGTAAAAGTCAATTTTCTAAACATGAGATTTTCAAAATAACTCCCATGTGTGGCATATAAAATTATATAAAGTAGATTTTTCTTCGATCACATATTTTCTATACATATAGAGTAATGACAAGCAATTATATTAACGATAAATAGCGATATACATAGTATAGAATACTTGCACATGATAATCGTTAAGAGAGTCCAGGCCGCCAGTCTTATATTTTGGACCAGACCATTCACATTCTGAGTTTGCTTCACAAGAATCAGTCTTACAATATACATAAATTAAAAAACGGATATGATCTATATAACCCATTTTTACTTTCAGTGCAATGTATGTACACGTGTCATACATCCACTGATAGGTGTGCGTTATTTCGGGATGCCCATGAGCGTTATTTCGAGACAATGTATGCTATTTTTAGAGGATGTGATTTTCGAAATAACGCCCATGCTCGTTATTTCGCGGTTTTACGGTACAGTGGAAATTATAGCGGAATTAACAGTGGAATTAAAATTGATTGTCGTAAATAAAGAAACAAAAAGGGAAAAAGAAAAAAATAATACATTTCTAAAAAAAGGATTTAGTGTTACCAGTGTAACAATACAACAATATTGGCACAGGACTTTAGAAATTTAATAAATAAACAATCTTGATCTAATTCGTTTCTCCCACCCAAGCCAAGTTACAGATTAGCAGCTAATTCCTATAATCGCCCCAAACCTGTAACAGTACATGTATATAAAAATTACTTATTGTATTGAATATTGCAAAAATATCGTTATACATGTGCATGTTCCTGTACATGTGTTACATGTATGACAATTTGACACCAAATTAACAAATGAAGAAAATGTACCGGTACATGTACTATCACTATGTACGTATTGAGAAATCTATTAACGTTAAAAAGTAACGACCGTTGCTACGGATTTGTATCGGTTTCCAAATTTGTGACAATTTTTGTCAATTAATGTTAAGTCTTATGCAGTATCTGCCTACTTACATGTAACGGTAATATCGTTTATTTTTAGCACAAATAATCATGATCAGGCAAATAAACTAATTGTTCGATTTTTGCTTTCTTAAAAGTAGCTTTTTTTTATTAGTTCTAGAATGAAACGAAATTTCTTGAATTATTTATTACTTGTTTTCTGTCAACAAGTGTGGCAAATCGTCGGAATCGCAAGAGAGTTCAATGAATTTATTTCAGACCCCATTAATTTTTCTGCCAAGGATAGCAAAGTAATACAAAATACTGAGTTGCCAGTGGTAATAGACGAGGTATCAGTAGCGTTACGACTGAATATTCTGAATAATCATCCCAATTGGGCTTGTGTTTTTCATAAAGGTATAGCTAGCTAGCTATATGTTGTGCAAAAAGAACGTTTCTTTCAACCATGCGTGAAGGTTAGCTAAATATGTATTTCGAATATTTCTAAACTGATTTTAATGTACATTTAGGCGAAGCAGACACTTCCCGTACACCTTCACTCTGGCTAACACCAAACAATTCAGCACCACATGCCCGCTTCTCGACAATCGATAACTGGAATTTAGGAATCGACTCGGTCGGTAAGGGGCTTTCTCTGAACCGATGGTACCATCTAGTTTACACACTATCTGAACCAGAAAAAAGATTGGATTTCTATATAGACGGAATCTGGAATGGATTCCAGAGCATCCAACAAGTCCAAACGGACAAAATCATATTCAATAATGGACCCCTGCGCATCGGAAATGATACCTTCTGGGATGGGATCACTGGCCAAATAAGGTTAATTATCATTATCGATTAAAATTGCAACACATAGATATTAAACGATCTTTTAACAAATAGTAATTTTCGTTACTACAACTGGCGTTTATCTGCTGAAGAGGTGAAAGGAGAATATTTGGTAAGACTTTCACTTTCACCATCAGGAAATTTTTAAAGCAGATAACAATCGATTGCTATCTGTGGATAATTGGCAATCTTCTCACCATTCATTTTGCCTAGTTGACCGATTCAATTTTTTATTCGTCAATTTTTTTTTAATTTCCTCACGATTACTATTTGCTTTAAAATTTGCTGATGATATTTGTGGTGTTCCTTGTTTATTCGACTGCTCAAGTTGGACGTTTTTTATTTTCAACTATTTAAAATTTAGAACCAATCAACTATATCAACTATATCAACTATACCAACTACGCAAACGCAAATACCAACCGATTCTATTACATCAAGTAATAATGTTGCTAAATCTAACGATACTGCAATTATGGTTGGTATAGGTGTAGGTGCTTCTCTTGGTGGTATTTTTTTAACTATCGCTATTATTTTTTGTCTGAATAAATCCAAAAAAATTGAGATTTTAAGAATCACCTAGACGTTTTTATTAAAATTAAACTTGTTGCCGATTATACTTTAAAAACCAAATGCAATTGGCAGATAATTTTATCTCTTTAATAAAGCTTGTTTAATATATTTAGTATGTAACCAGTGGCTTAAATTTTTATTTCTTATATGCCTAAAATTCTAATATATCTGACAGTTCATTTTTGTAGGTCTGATGGGGGGGGGGGTTTAAGTGGACTAACAAATATAACAGTGTTATACTATGGTATCTTGCAAAAGCAGATTTTATAAAATTTGCAGAAATTTGGCTATAATAAATACACACTTTGTCGTTAAAATGAATATCGATGTTTTATCAATCTAAACCTTTAACGCTAACGCTAATTGATTGACGCACAATGATTTGCATCACTTTTTTATTAGCGTTAGTTCTACCGGGTTGGAGATACGAACGTAATTCGTTAGTCTCACAATTTTGGTAAAGCTCGCCCGGCCCGGTTATATCCTGATCTCTATTGCTATGCGGCGTTAATTTTAATTTCTATTTTTATCTCGCTTTTGTTTTCGATCCTTAATTATATTTTAAGTCATCTCTCACATGTAACGGAACACGAAAATTAACTTTCTAGCATTTTTATTTCCATGACTATTAGTTTTGACAAAATAAAAAAGTGTTCATTTGAAACCCTGAAACCTCTAATATTTTTTAAAAATA